>SEYY01015152.1:0-7500 GCA_009176605.1 Armadillidium nasatum | reverse complement strand
TGTCTCTAATTTGGAGTCTTCCTAATTTTCCACCTTATGGCTTAGGCTCTCTTGCCATTCTACGACTAAATTCATTTGTTCTGTTTTTTTATCTCCTAATTCTACTGATTATCCTAAATTCTTCGACTATTTAAACGCCAAGATAGAGCACATTCTCACTTCTTCTCCTTTCTCTGAAATTATCATATTAGGTGATATCAATGTTCATTACCGCCAATGGCTTTCTTCTAGTTCTCATGATACAGCTGGTGAACGAGCCTTCCAATTCGCTATTTAAAACGACCTTGAGAAGTTGGTGCAGCTCCCTCCTCGTATCCACGATCGTCTTGGAGATGAACTCAACATTATAGACCTTTTTCTAACTTCTTATCCTTCTCCTTATACTGTTAAACTCTTTCCTCCTCTGGGTTCCTACGATCACCTTCTTATCTCTGCATCCTCTTCTATCTCTTCAAGTCTTCCGCAATAAAGACCCCATTCTATTGAAAGCAAGCGTTTGTGGCACTTCGGTGCCGCAAGCTGGTCGGACTTGCTGACGTACTTCTTCGATTTTCCGTGGAATGATTACTGCTTCAGTGGGAGGAGTCCCTCGGAGTGTGCAGAACGCATTACCGAGGTGATTCTCTCTGGTATGGAGGTGGTTTCATACGTACGTATGTTTCTGTGGTTTATGCGGGGATAGTAACTGACCCGTTACCTCACATCCGAGCCTGGTCGGGGAGGTCCTTTGAGATTGTCATCATGACAGGTGATTATGAGCTTTCTCAAATGTGATTTCCTTTTATACCTTTGTGGTGTGGTGAATAGCGCGTTTGCTTGCATTCTCAAAGGTCAGAGTTCGAGACCCCAATAGCAGATTAGAAATTGTGAAATTTTATTCCACGGTGTATTGTGGTTTCATACGTTATATATATATATATATATATATATATATATATATATATATATATATATATATATATATATATATATATAATATATATATATATATATATATATATATATATATATATATATATATATATATATATATATATATATATATATATATATATATATATATATATATATATATATATATATATATATATATATATATATATATATATATATATATATATATATATATATATATATATATATATATATATATATATATATATATTATAAATAGTTCAAAATATAATGAAAATCAATCATATATATATATATATATATATATATATATATATATATATATATATATATATATATATATATATATATATATATATATATATATATATATATATATATATATATATATATATATATATATATATATATATATATATATTATATATATATATATATATATATATATATATATATAGAAATATTGGTTTGATTCCAATGACGATTCCAATAAAAATTGTGATACAATGATGATTTTTCATGTTGAAAGTTCTTGTAACTTTTTGAAGAAAGCTGGTCCTAAGTATGAGAAATGCGTAAAATGGCTCATCGAACACCGTAATGAAATGTTCAAAAACATAGTTGATGGATTCACTCCCAACAAGCCTTTTGACATTTTAGCACACGGAGACTATAGGACCGATAATATGCTTTTTAGGTAAATATATAATATAATAATTATAATAAAAATAATAATGAAAATTAATAATAATAATTAATAATAATGATAGAAATAATAGCAATAAAAATAATGATAGAAATTAAAATAATAAATAATAATAATAATAATAATTATAATAATAATAATAATAATAATAATAATAATAATAATAATAATAATAATAATAATAATAATAAATTCTAAAACTATAAAAATATAAGTAAAAACAGTAGAACAAAACAAAGATGCAACATTTAAATTTAGTTTAATAGTTACAAGTTATATCGACAGTTATTATATATTTCAGTATTACAACATTCAACGTTTCGATTTCTCCTGAAATCATTTTCAAGAACTAAAAAAACACAAAAATTATTAACATAACACTGACAAATAAAATAAAAACAAAAACAAAAACGAAACAAAAATAAAAATAAGAAATATCTATAAATTATGAAATGATTTCCGTTACACACAACATACACAGTCAACATGTATATAAAAAAAAAACCGGAATGAAAACAAAAATTATAACTAAAATGTTAGAGTGACTGACTAATAACTAGAATGAAAGAAAAATTTTTTTGGTTGGTTTAGAGTTAATTAATTAAACAATAAAATATAAATGTTCTCATTACTTCTACAACTACTACTACAACTACTACTACTACTTACTAATAATAATAATAATAAATAATAAATAATAATATTATGATAATAAAATAAAAAATATTAGTGTTACTATTAATAATAATAATAATAATAATAATAATAATAATAATAATAATAATAGAAATTATTGCAATAAAAATAATGATAGAAATTATTTTAATAATAATAATAATTAATTCCAAAACGATAAAAACATTAATGTTCATATTACGTCTGCAATTAATAATATGACAATACTATTATTGTTACTAATAATACTATTAATAATACTATAATAATAATAATGATAATAATAATAATAATAATAATAATAATAATAATAATAATAATAATAATAATAATAATTAATAGAAATTATGGAAATAAAAATAATGATAGAAATTATATTAATAATTATAATAATTACAAATGGGAAAAAATAATTGTTCCTATTACTTCTGCTATTAATAATAATTGTTGAAAAAAGGCAACCAGCATGAACGTATTTCCTTTCAGAGATGTAGTTATTTGTCTTCTTCCCTTCATGTGCTGATTTCGTTGTGCTTAATATTGTATTGTTGTCGTCCAAGTAATATGTTTTACAACCTAACTGGTGATTAAGAGAAAGATTCTCTTTATTACATAGCATGGCCAGTAAAAATTTTCAGGAGGTTTGACGTTAACAAACTACAGGACATAAAGGCAGACCTAACGGACTTTTCCAAGAACACAAGGGATTGATATCTTGAAATCCGAGAAAAAGAAACGGAGAAATGCCATGAAAATTGACTTTCTTGAAGAAACCTTTAAAAAAAAAAAAAAAAAAAGGAAATACATTAATAGTAAATCGTAAAGTTCAGTTCCCATTCTCCAACGAAACAAAGCTTAAAAAGAAGGAGCGAATAGACCCTCCTTCTTGATAAATTTGCCCAATCAATAGGTCACAGGAACGTAATGATTAGTTATCATAGGCCTAGAACTCTTGAGTGCCCCCTCCAAGTTTGAGAAGGCCAATCTCGCCAGTCTCTTTACAGAAGGAGAAGGAGCCTAGGGCTTTAGCAGAGTTTTTCTCAGACGGAGATTGAAGGTAGAATTTTCGTTCGTTCCCTTGGGAGGTTTCGAAAATAGACATACGTTTTTAGTGTTGGAACTAAGAGGGCAGGTGAAAATTGTCATTTTCTCCCTCCGATTCATTCGTGTTAATGAATTTTGAGCTTAGAATGTGTTTTGATAACCTTAATTGGTTATTAACATGTTACGATTGATCTTACCTTTGTTTTATGAATTGCAAGAGTCTTGTTAAAACAATTATGAATAAAAACCCTCCTGACTCAAGTAATTGAAATAGTGTTATATTTTTGGTGATTTAGTGAATTGTTACAAAAAATGCAATTAAAATATTCAATTCCCTTGATTTGTATTGGTCGTTTTGAACTATCCTCTAAAAAATAAATCCCCCAGTGTTAGGTTTTCGTTTGTTTATTGTAGAATCCATAGCAATGTAATAATAGATTTTACCCTTTTTCTTATAAGAACTTTAATATGACTTAAATGAATAATTCGTTTGCATTTTCCCAATATGATTCATTTAATTTAAGCCACTAGGGGGTTGTTCCAGAAATCGTAAGTAACATAATCTTCTACAGCATTTGAAGGAGTAATATTGTTATATTTTAATATTTTATCTTTCAAGTTCCATCCCAAGATGGGAGGAACGACAGGTAGACTCCTTTTTTTTTGTCTCTGATCGTCCACAAATATATATAGGAACAACGAACGCGCGTTCGTGTATATATATCGTTGATAAAATATGACTGGATGCAATTTAAACCCCCTCCCCACGCTCTTTGGCCCCATTGGAAATTGCATTACCATACACGAATAGAAAAAGAATATACAACACTCTCACTATCTCCAGAAGTGATTTAAAAACCATTTTGTTTTTTTGTATTGTGATAATAGGATACCTTACACAACTAACCCTTTCTTCTATTTTTTCACCACTGGACATATTCCGATCTTTGGAAAGCAATCTTCGATTTACTTCAATCTGAAGGCACTCAAAATGGTCGATGTGAATTTCATATCGAACTTGGCAGCAAGGTGGAATTTCAGGCCCAAAAGGGACCTCTTTCTACTTCCCTTTCTCTCAAAACTCGCCTAAAAGGTATTGAATTTCATTTGGAAGATATTTTCATTTTACGATTCTGCGTTTGGCTATACTTTATCTTTCCTTCTAGTCCAGTGTTATCTGTTTATAACAAGATCGAAAGGAAAGACATAGGAAAGGTGTCTCCGAATATATAACGTATCGAAGCCGGAAATTAAGAATTCGCGAGACAATAATAATAATAATACTAAAATAAAAAAATATTAGTGTTTCTACTAATACTATTAATAATAATAAAAAAATAATAATGATAATAATTAGTAATAATAATAATGATAGAAATTATGGCAACAAATATAATGATAGAAATAATAATAATAATTTTAATGACAACAATTCCAAAATGATATAAACAATATGCCTATTACTTTTTCTATTAATAATAGTAATAATAATACTAATACTAATAATAAAATGATAAAAATTTGTGTTATTACTAATACTATTAATAATAGCATTAATGAGAATAATAATAATTAATTAACTAATATTAATAATAATAACTAATAGTCATAATAATATTAGTGTCACTACAGCTACTACTTCTACCTCTATTACTACTACTACCAACAAAAACAACTAATAATAATAATAATAATAATAATAATAATAATAATAATAATAATAATAATAATAATAATAACAATCAACAATAATAACAATAATAATAACAATAACTAACAATAACAATAACAATAATAATAATAATAATAATAATAATAATAATAATAATAATAATAATAATAATAATAATAATAATAATAATAATAATGATAATAATAATAATAATAATAATAATAATAATAATAATAATAATGATAATAATAATAGTAATAATAATAATTAGTAATATTAATAATTAGTAATAATAATAATTAGTAATAATAATAATTAATAAATAATAATAATAATGATGATAATGATGATCACATATAAGGTTTGTTATTGCATAAAATGTAAATGATAAAATTTATTATGTTTTTCAGGTATAATGAAGACAACATTCCAGTTGATTTTAGATTTTTAGACCTACAGTGCTGTAAAAAAGCTTCTCCTGCTACAGACCTTAATTACTTATATTTCTTAAATCTTGGCGGAGAACTCCGAATGACAAAAAGAGATATTATGACTAAGATTTATTATGACTCGTTTCGAGAAGTACTTGAAAATTCTGGGAAAGCGTTACCCTTCTCTTTTCAGGTAATATTTTTCTACATTGATTACTAATTTGTTTTGCAGTACACTACCTACCTCACGCGGTTTTTATGGTTTATATATATATATATATCTATATATATATATATATATATATATATATATATATATATATATATATATATATATATATATATATATATATATATATATATATATATATATATATATATATATATATATATATATATATATATAATATATATATAAATTGGAGATGAACAGTATATCAATTTTCAATATCCTCGGATGAGGATGCAAATGTGGATATTTGTTTTCAATATCCGAGGATGGGGCTAGCGGATACTTCTAGTTTATTAACAGCTTAGCCACATGGTAACATATATTTTGAGTTCATAAAAACATTGGAGCAAAGATTATATAGTTTATCAATTTATAAGGATTTTTATCATGATGAGGTACTCTTTATAGGAAGGAGGACAAATCATTTATCATTCTCAACGGTAAGGAGAAACTGATTAGGGAAACAATTCGGAATGGTGATTGTCCAAATCCATTATAGAACGCTTGAAGTATGGTTCACCACTAGTCCTTACCCCATAAATACATTCTTTTCTCCCATTGGTAAATTTGATCGAAACCTTACATCTCTTAAATTTTTTCAGCTGCTTCATCCTGTCTTAAGCACATCTTTTTTCACTTTAATAGGGATGGATGTAGCTTTTGCCAAGCTTCTAAACTAATTATTCCTGTAGCTATCGATTTGACTCTAAAGTTGTTTCTGCTTCTGCAGATAAGATGAAGGAATGTAATCGCTGATGGGATGAGCACGTTCAGTCCTTCTTCTTCTAAATATTTCTCCCCAAAATTTATTTTTCAACCATGCTTGTTATAGCGTCATTCAAGCCGGTAACAATTCGAGTCGAGAATCGACTAGCAAATTTCCATCCAGGTAGGAATTGTTGCACGGATATTACTCGAGGATTAATGTGAATGTTCACTTAACGGAACGTCATTAATTAGTTTAATAAATCTACCTTCCCTCCTCTTACATTACATTTGATGTAAAATCTGCAAACGTTAGTAAAAAGTGAAAAGTTCGGATCGTGCTCATACCCTAGTTTTGAGGTAGTTTACTCTGAACTGGAGCATCCCAAGTTTATTTGTTTTGTGCCTCTATATTAGCTCTTTTCCTCATTGCTGGTGGAGGTATATATGTACAACCTATTAAGAAGAAACGAAGCAGCTTTGATCTTTATAACTATTTCTCTAGATAGCTTACACTTGTACCCAAGATCATTCAAACCTTTCTGTACTCATATTTGTTGGATTATTATCTGAAATCTCATTCACTTCTTTTCTGTCATCCGTATGACCTTCAGTACTTGAAGTCTTTTGGAGATAAACTACGTTATTTCACTACTTAGGACCATATTTATGGCCTTTTGCTTCTAGAGAGTATGGGGAGATTTGTGTGGTGGCGCTTGATGTAACTTAAGATTTGAGCACATTTCTTCCTTCCTTGCCAATAGTGGCCATCATCAGGTTCTAATATAGTGACGATCTTTTCAGCTGCTCATTTAACACTCTGCATTAATATATCAATGACTCGACACTCCAATTTCTTCATCCTTGAAAATCTGCTCCTTCTTTTGCATCCAGAGATGCTTTTCTTCCTAGTCTTCCCGACTCTAATCTTGTTTATCTGAAAAGATTTTCCCAGCGGGATTGTATCAACCTTGTGATATTCAACTCTAAGAATTCATTGTCGTCCTTGTAAAATATATATATATATATATATATATATATATATATATATATATATATATATATATATATATATATATTATATTATATATATATATATATATATATTATATATATATAT
>SEYY01015151.1:10000-16627 GCA_009176605.1 Armadillidium nasatum | reverse complement strand
GGAGAGGTTGGAAGATGAGGAAAAGAGAGGTACACAAGAGGTAAGGGAGAATGAGAAGGTTAGGGGGGTGAGGTGGAAGGGGTGGAAGGAGTGGAAGTAAACTGAAGAGGTGTAGTGGAGGTTGCGAGAAGAGTGTGGGGTAAAAAAATAGGTAATGGTAGAAGAAAGGGGAGTGAGTGGTGGAGTGAAGAGTTGGGGAAATATAGTTAAAAGGAAAAAGGGACTTCTGTAGTATTTGAGTACGAAGGAGGGTAGGGATTGGGAAGAGTAAGAGAGATGTAGGGAGGTGAAGAGGCGAAAAGGAGAGTGGAGAGGAGTGGGTAGAAGTTGGCGAGAATTTTTAGGACAGGAGTAAGATGTTTTGGAAGGAGGTAAATAAAGCGAGGAGAGGAGAGAGGAGTGGGGAGAGGGGTAAGGGGGAATGGTGATGTGGTGCAAGGAGAGAGGGAGGTGGGAGAGATGGATGAGACACTTAGTGATTTGTTGCGGGGGTGGGAGGCCAGGGAGTAGTGGAGAATAATAATGAGAAGATGGAGTATTAGTAGAGAGGAAGTAAAAGTAGCGGTGGGAAAGGCGAAGAAGGGAAAGTCAGCTGGAATGGATGGTAGTATGGGGGAGATGATAAGGACGGGAGTAATAGTTGACTGGTTAGTGAGAATGTTAATGTTGTTGGGGAGAGGAAAGAGTGCCTCAGGAGTGGCAAGATGCTGCATAGTGCCGATAATAAAGGGAAAGGGGGATAAGATATGATGTAAGAATTAAGGGGAAAGCTTGTTGGTGTAGTAGGGAAAATTTAGAGAGTTTTAGTATCGAAAGTTAAAGAATTGACAAGTGAGAGAGTGGGGGAGGAACAGGGAGGTTTTAGAGAAGGTAGTGGATTTTTTTAGGGGGGATGATGATGATTGGTGAAAACTGCGTGAGAAAGATAAAGTGGGGTATGTATGCTTTATGGATTTGAAAAAGGCGTATGATAGAGTTTGTAGGAGGAAATTGTTTGAGGTTTTAAGGGAGGGAGGAGTGAGAGGTAGATTATTGAATGCAATTAAATCATTTTATGATTGTGTCCAATTTCCTCATCTGTTATGGTTTCTGAGAATATGAGAACTGTAGAGCGAGGGTGAGGGTGAGGAGGGAACTGACTGAATGGTTTGAAGTAGAAGTTGGACTGAGGCAGGGCTGTGTTATGTCTCCGTGGCTGTTTAATGTGTTAATGGATGGTGTTGTTAGGAGGATGGAGAGGGAAGGGAAGGGTATTAGGTTGAGAAGTGGAGAGAGGGATTGGGAAGTGTCTTGTTGTTTGCGGATGATGCGGTGTTAGTTGCGGAATCTGGGGAGAAATTGAGAATGTTGGTGAAGGAGTTTGTTAGGGAATGTGCGTCAAAGGGATTAAGGGTAAACTCAACAAAGAGTGAAGTGATGAGGATTGGGGGCAGGGATTGGGGCAATAAGAGGGGAGGAATGGGGAGTGTCGAGGTGGGGGGAGAGAAATTTGAGGAGGTAGAAGAGTTTAAATATCTGGGAATGTTAGTGGAGGGAAAAGGAGGGATGGATGGGGAAATAAAGAATAGAGTGACGGAGGGAATGAAAGTGATGGGGGACTGAGAGAAGTTTGGAAGAAGGGAAGAATATCAAAGGAAATTAAGGTAAGAATGTTTGAGAGTATATGTTACCATCTGCAATGTATGGGTGTGAGACATTGGGGATGAATGCTCAGATTAGGAAAGATTAGAAGTTTTTGAGATGAAAGGATTGAGGGCTATATGTGGGTTAAGGAGGGTAGATAGAATCAGAAACGAAAGAATAAGGGAGATGTGTGGATGGAAGAGGAGTAGTACGCAGAGCGGAAGAGGGTGTATTAAGATGGTTTGGGCATATGTGTAGAATGGATGAGAATAGGATGGTGAGTAGAGTGATGAGATCCGAGATAAAGGGAGGAAGGGGGAGGGGAAGGCCGAGGTGGAGGTGGAGGTGGATGGATGGGGTGAGGGAGATATTGGGGGGAGAGGTTTGAATGTGGACGAAAGTAGGAGAGTCGCGGAGGACAGAGTGAGATGGAGGGCAGTGGTGAGAGGGGAGGGGAGATAGAGAGTGGATGTGTGTATGTGAGCGAACTGTGACGGGCACCACCCCACGAGAGTGAGAAAGGTGAATGGTAAAATAAATATATATATAATAATATATATATATATATATATATATATATATATATATATATATATAATATATAATATATATTATATATATATATATATATATATATTATATTATCCTTCATTAATTCTATATTGTATTTGGTTACCTTTATTTAATCTTTCATCGTTATAATCATTTGTAAAAATAAATCCAGGAATCAGATCTTAATCATAATTAATTGAAGGGATGCACCATTTATATAATAAATAATAATCTAATTATATTTGTTCTCAATCCATCGTCTCTCTCTCTCTCTCTCTCTCTCTCTCTCTCTCTCTCTCTCTCTCTCTCTCTCTCTCTCTCTCTCTCTCTCTCTCTCTCTCTCTCTCTCTCTCTCTCTCTCTCTCTCTCTGTCTATCTATCTGTCTGTCTATCTGTCTATCTGATTGTCTGACTGTCTGTCTGTGTGTCTGTGTGTGTGTGTGTGTGTGTGTGTGTCTCTCTCTCTCTCTCTCTCTATATATATATATATATTATATATATATATATATATATATATATATATATATATAATATATATATATATATATATATATATATATATATATATATATATATATATATATATATATATATATATATATATATATATATATATATATATATATATATATATATATATATATATATATATATATATATATATATATATATATATATATATATATATATATATATATATATATATATATATATATATATATATATATATATATGAAAACAGAATTAAAAAGCCTTAAAGTTAAGTATCGCCTTTCGATCAAAATTTAAAAATTAGGAAATTTTTTTTTATTTTTTTTTATATTTTTTATTTTTTTTTATTTTCTAAAATTTTAAATATTTTTTGATAATTTAACGTCTTTAACTTCATGCAATTATGTAATTTAAGTAATAAAAAACATCGTTATTTTTTTTTTTCTTTTTTAAAATTTATTTTATGTCGTGATAAATTAATCTTGCTAAGAATTAAAATGAAATTTATTTATTTATTTTGGTTATTTATATTTGATTTTTATTTATTTTCAATTTTTATTCATTGATATTTTAGTGAAATTTTCATCTTACATCATATTTTATTATCGATATATTTTTTTTTTAAATAAAGTTTTAGAATTCTTTAAAATTTCGGAATTAAGAGAGAATGAAATAAAATAATAATTTATAAATATATATATATATATATATATATATATATATATATATATATATATATATATATATATATATATATATATATATATATATATATATATATATATATATATATATATATATATATATATATATATATATATATATATATATATATATATATATATCTCTTCTGGTTGGCAAAAAGGCCAGAGGCCTACCAAATTCCACCAGAGTTGGAGAGATGTCAGAATCGTAGCCGGTAAATTGTCGACATATCCCGATACACGGCGTTTGAAAGTGTGTAAGTCAAAGGAAGTTGGGAAAATAAATACAGGGAGTGTTTTTCAGACTTTACCAGTAGAGTACATGTAAGATGAAGAATAGAGGCTAAGTCTAAGTCTGGGATCACAGAGTTGGAAAGAGAAAGGATGAGGCTATGTTGAATGGCATGTCGCACGAATCTTTCTCAATGGAGGAGGTATGCGTCTGAACAGTTTAGAAGAGCAGTCAATTGTAATAACGATAATATAGAGAGAGTGACGCAACAATTCGACTGGCAGAAAGAGACTGGAAAGAATTAGTGAGAGTGAAAGAGTTGATAAGACAAAAAGCCATAGACTCCACCTTTTCAAGGAGAGCTGAATAAGTGGATCCACCCCAGATGTGTGAGGCGTACTGCATACAGGGGCTACAACACCCCTATTAAGAGCAAGCAACTGGGATGAAGTGAAGAAATTTTGAAGTCGCCTCAGAACACCCAACCTCTTAAAAGCTTGTTTAGAAAGAGAGTGACTAAATCTTTCCAAGAAAGATCACTAGATAATAAACACCGAATATAGCAAAGACAGATCAAGGTTTGAGTTGTGTGTTTTCGAAGAAAATTTTATAGTTGTGTGAAAGGTTTTGTTGAGTAGAAAGATGGGGGAATTGAGTTTTTGAAGCATTGAATACGACTATGCTTACTTTCCTCCAATTTGAAATAAGGGTAAAGATCAGAGTTCAGTTGCTCCAAGGCATTGCTCATAGCGTCATTTAACTGCTGTTGTGAGGGGCGTCTTTCAACTTGAAAGAAGTAATGAAGAGTGAGTCATCGGCATAGGAGTAGGTGGTGAAGTAATAGAGATCAGGTAATTAATGAAAAGTAGGAAAAGAGTTGGTGATAGGACAGATCCCTAAGGAACATCAGCATTAATAGATTTAAAGGTAGATCGATGGCCGTCTACAACAGCTTCTGTAGAACGAAATTAAAGATAAAGATAGATTGAGAAAGATGGGAATTTTGAAATCAAAGCTTAGAGCCAGAATTTTTCGAAGGCTTTCGATATGCTCAGCGCCACAGCGAAAGATTCACCGAAACACCGAAGAGTGACGTTAAAAACTTGAATTTCACAAGGAATGAGGTGACCCCACCCGCATATTCTGTTCGGATTAGAAAAAATTGAATCGGAGAGTGAAGAGTAGATTCATATATAGGTGAGGAAGAGGAAGTAAATTTGAAATAAATAAATAATGAAGAGTTTAATGTAGTTCTATGTTTAATGTAGTTTAATGTAGAGTTCCTATAATGTAGGAAAGGATTAAGTCAGAAGAGCAGCTAAAGTGGTTTATGATCAATGAAAGTAAGAATAGGTTAAGAATTTAAAAGCAGAATCCAGAACACCATATTTGGCAAGGGAAGAGGTCATCCTGTTGACAACAGTTGCCGATTTGGAACAAATTGAAAGAAAACAACACACACACACACACACACACACACACACTATATATATATATATATATATATATATATATATATATATATATATATAATATATATATATATATATATATATATATATATATATATATATATATATATATATATATATATATATATATATATATATATATATATGTGATGAAAATTAAGGCCAACGCAAAGATGAACATATTTTATTTGGACGTTTCGAATCAAAGGGATTCATCTTCAGCTAAAAAAATAAAAAAAAATTTAAAAATAAATACACAAAAATTAAAATACTGAAATTTTTTACAAAAGAACAAAAAGTATTAAGTAAAAACACGCCACAACTCATGAAAACATCTTTACGACAGGACAGACTGGAAAATCACAGGAATTAAGTGAATGGAAAAACTTAAAAAGGTTGGTTGGTTGATGAGAAAAACACACCTATACACATTTAATTAGCAGAATAAAAATTAAAAGTAAGATAAAATAATTAAAATTAGAAATGAACGATAAAAAACAATAGCGATAATAAAAGATGAACAAAAATAAAAAAAAAATAGTAATAACAATAATAATTATGACAATAATAATTACAATTAATATTAACATTAATTATAATTGTTATTACTATTTTTTTTATTTTTGTTCATCTTTTATTATCGGTATTGTTTTTTATTCGCTCATTTTTAATTTTAATTATTTTATCTTACTTTTAGTTTTTATTCTGCTAATTATATGTATATGGGTTGTGTTTTTATATTTATTTGTTTTTTTCTCATCAACTTACCAACCTTTTAAAATTTTTCACGCCACTTAATTACTGTGATTTTCCAGTCTGTTCTGCCGTTAAGATTGTTCTCATGAGTTGCGGTGTGTTTTTATATAATATACTTTTTGTTTCTTTTGTAAAAGTTTTCAACATTTTAATTTTTTTGTGCATTAATTTCTTGTTTTGTAATTTCATTTTAGCTGAAGATGAATCCCTGTGATTCGAAACGTCCAAATAAAATATGTTCATCTTTGCGTTGGCCATAATTTTCATAATTAAAATTAAATTTCCAAGAAATAAATCACTAGCTCATTATATATATATATATATATATATATATATATATATATATATATAGTATATATATATATATATATATATATATATATATATATATATATATATATATATATATATATATATATATATATATATATATATATATTTTCTTTCGCTAAAAAATGTTTTCTATATGAAAGAAATTACTACATAAAATAGCTAAAAACTAATATATACCGTTCCCTTGCTGAAACATAATATACATTGTAGTGGAAGTATAGGTGTAGATTTGTGTGCTCATGGGCGTATGTATCTACATATAAAAATAAACATTTATCTAAATTTAAACCAAAGTAACATATACATACAAGTATAGAAGCGATAAAAAAAATAACATATATTCCAAATTATCTGTAATTTACGATTGGTTTTATCACCATTCAAGTTTATCGCAGACACTCGCTATGTAGCTTTGGCGATGGTCGGAACGAAGCACACAACAGTATAATTATAGATTAGGACT
>SEYY01015149.1:0-10059 GCA_009176605.1 Armadillidium nasatum | reverse complement strand
CTGAACACCTACTATGATTGGTTTTCGAATGAATGTTGCTTCTTTAAGTTCCTTAATATACAATTATATCTACTTAAGAAAAAGTACGATTTATTTGAAAGATAAAGGTAGTAAAGATTAAGGGGAAAAATATATCAATTCACCTACAAAATTGACTTCTATAAGGTTCTAATATAACCAAAGAATTGAACATTTACTTGGAAGTAAGAATTAAATATGACTGGGGAAGGAAGGAGGAAAATAATATAATATATTATATATATATATATATATATATATATATATATATATATATATATATATATATATATATATATATATATATATATATATATATATATATATATATATATATATATTATATATAATATATATATATATATATATATAAATTAAATAAAAAGGCTAAAAAGAATTTTAAAAAATGCAGATAAAAATGTTAATTATTATAAATTATTTTAAACCACCTTCATTTTCAGAACACAAAGGCAAAATGGACGTTAAAATATATGCAAAATAAACGTTAAGTTCAATTTACATGACTTTATATAACATTGTTACAATACCCATTTGAATATCACTGATGACAATTTTCATATAAAACTTACCATTCACTGTACGTGATAACGGACTGTAACAATGTATTAAAGTCTCCGGAATGAGTCACGAGAGAGCGCCAAGAGCTCTCTTTGCTTGTGGATGTGTTTTCCTTGTTCCGAACTCTTGATAGCCTGAAGAGCAGTATTTTGCCTGCCTGGAAGGACGGCATATGCCGTCGTTGGTTAGATCTGCTCTCAAAAAACAAAGCAAATAAAAAATAAAAAATATGAATGAGGCATGATAATTGCAAGTTGAATGGATCATTTTTATTACTGAGAGAAGGTTTGAAACTGGCACTGTAGAGTGATTCTAAAATACGTGATGTAAAGTGAGCGTGATCTAGAGCAGGGATTCGAATAAATATAAAAGAAAATTTCATAACTTTTCTATATCAATTTCTAGCTTTCATCTAGACTCTAGGGGACGGTCATTAATATAACAATGTTCTCTATAATTGCTGAAAGAGACAGTGTATAGAAGGTTGCCAGAGCAGGATGATCCACCCCGATATTCATCTCTCCCAGAGATTTCCAGTTTTTTTTTTTTCTACGCCTGTGAACTCCCCGGGTCCTAACTTTAGGTATGAAATCCCTCATATACTTATATAGTTAAGAATTCATTAACACCTATTATGGATCCCCAAAGTAAAAATTTTTCCTTGAGGACCCTCTACGGTTTCTGTAGTCCCCTAGGGGTCTATTTGGACTCCCGTTGGAAAACGATGATCTATAACTCACGGCAAGATGGCGAGTGTTGTCAACGTAGACGGCTGTCAGCTATCACAAGTAAATTTACAAATGATAGAGGAAAGAAGAACCATCGGTGTCTTGGTAGAGCGTCACGAGCTCTCACTGCGTGGACGTGTTTCACTCGCTCTGACTCGTGATGGCCTGAAGGGCAGTATTTTGTCTGCCTGGAAGGACGGCATATGCCCTCGTTGGTGAAGTCCGCTCTCAAAAAAACCAAAAACATCGGTGTCTTAGTCTATTCAATTTAGAATCGAAGCAATGATAAAATTTAACTCTGAATAATTAAATCAAATATCGAATTGTAGGAAAAAAATTTTGTAGGACAGTATTTAGGTTCTTTTCATTTTTAGGTAAATGTATTTATATACAAAAGGTAATTCAATGAAAATTACGAGTATATTTTTAGATATATTAGAATCGCCCTTTCCCTTTATTGTCAGTTTCAAACTTTACTCTCAATAATAATGATCAATTCAGCTTACAATTATGAGAATACAATACATTGTTACAGTACTGTATCACGTACAGTAAGAACGGTAAGTTTTATACTGCAATTATAAAAGAAAGAAAATTAAGCACTTTTGATGCATAATCATTAATCCTAAATTAAATACATAACTTGCAATAATATATAATATATATATATATATATATATATTATATATATATATATATATATATATATATATATATATATATATATATTAATATATATATAATATATATATATAATATATAATATAATAATATAATATTATATATATTATAATTATGCTATTTAATTTATGGATATATATCAATCAAAAGTGCTTAAATTTTATTTCTTTATAATTTATATAGAGGATATTTTTTCTTATAATGTTATAAAATTTAAATGGTGAAAATTAAAAGGATTGTCTTTTCTGTTTTCTTTGTCTATAACCTCAAATGCATTAGATTAAGCTCAATAAATTTTGTTGAAGATATTTTAGGAATTCTAAACCAAACAGTTCTATATTGATAAATTATATTAATGAAGAGCAGATTCTTGTATTACCTATATGAATTTAACCAATTTAGAAGATATTTTTAATAATAAACTATTTTTAAAGTTTTAACACAGTAAGAAGAAACTAATCATATGTATCAAAAAATACCAAAAATAAAACAAATAAAAAAAAAAGTTTTTTTTTTTTATTATTTTTTTAAAAAATCAAAGAAATCATTAAAAAAAAAAAAAATCAATTGATTTAATCAAGTGATTAAATCAATTTGATTTAACAATGCCACCCTGTGTTCTATTTTAATTCTGTCAATATATCTGATTTGCTGTACATGAACTTTGTAATCTTTGTTTTTACTTGATTAAGAATATAAAAAATGTAGTACTAAATATCACGTGTTTTTATCGTGAAACCTTCGATATATATAAGGCTGATGAGTAATTTTCATCAAAAACTGAAAAATGACATATCTTGAAATCTTGATATGATAGACAAAAACTGAGTTCATATTCGTAATCAGAAGCCAAAATTTAGTTTGAATCTGTTTTAAAACCTTTTGCCAGAAAAATCGTGTTGACCAGTGATAATAATTAAATAATGGTGCACAATCTTATTTCAAAGGTACCATTGTTACTCATAGAAAGTAAATATTAGTTTACACATCAGTTACAAGGCCGCAATCCAAAATTTTTTCAACATTGTCATAAGTCACATAATTCCAAAGGTCGGAAGGATACGTCACTTTTCCCAAGATAGAGTAACTACTAGGTTGTTTAACCCTAAGTATCTGAAATCCATTTTCGGTTGTTTCTGTTACAATAACATCATTTGCAACACAAGGAAGATTACCAAGAATATTTTTATAATAGTCAAGCAGTAAGACTTTAGGAGAGCTAACTTCTAAAATAGACTCAAAATTTATTACTTGAGAATGAGACCTATTATGTCTTCCTTGATAATCATAATTCGTAGTATCATTTTTCCCTTTTGAAAATGGCAAGTTTTTATAGGTTGAACCCTTTTCTGCAGTACAGAGTTTAATGAAATGAGGAACTGACATCCTGTCATGCAGCTGAATGATGATCGTATGTGAAGTCCCATTTTTTGCAGTAATTTCAAAAAACGCATGCAAAGTTTTGTTCGTAAACATCTCTCTCAGATTTTTAAACTTTATTATGAAATTTAATATAAATATATATTTTATTATATATATATATATATATATATATATATATATATATATATATATATATATATATATATATATATATATATATATATATATATATATATATATATATATATATATATATATATAATAATATATATGAAACATACGTCAATAGAAGGATACTGAAATATATAAAACAAGTAGTAAAATTGTTAATATACAGCACATGGTTATACATAATGGGAACAATGTGATGATCCACCATGGGAACCCCCGGGACTCTGGGACACCGTGGCATATAAGTAGGGTGCGGTGCAAACCTACAGTGTGTATGTGCATGCCACATGTCCCTGGCCGTCAGTACCTTGTGTTGCCTCCCCTTGCTCGTATGACAGCTAAACACCGTTGATGCTTGCTGGAAATAAGGTCATGGATGGTTTGCTGTGGCAGTTCCTCCGATAGGCGTACAACCATTTATCGTTAAGGCTGTGTGACTGGTCCTGTAATCGTCGCAGCTGCCCTTTCAGTGTGACCCTCAGATGCTCGATAAGGTTTAGGTCGGGACTATAATCGGGTCAGTCCAATGTTCGAACTCCTACCGTGTTGAGGTAATCACCAACACATCTGGCTACGTGCGGTCTGGCGTTATCCTGTATGAGGACGAAGGCTTAACCGATGTAGGCGTTAAATGGTACGACGTACGATTCAAGTATGTCCGTTATGTATCGTTGGCCGGTTTGCTACCCTGCATCGAAGACGTGTAAATCCGTGAGTTCATGGAAAGATATACCACCCCAAACCATAACGGACCCACCATCGGAGGGGAGTACCTCTTGCATTGTGCATGCCGCATAGCTATCATGATGCCTCCGATAAACCCTGGAACGTCCGTCGGAGCTGTGCAGATTGAATCGGCACTCTCCGTAAATAGGATACTCGCCCAATCCTAGGACCGTCAATGCAGGTGGTGTTGTGCGAAAGCCATCCTTGCTCTTCGGTGCTCCCTGGTGAGCGGGGATCCTCTCGCCGGCCTCCGTGGGTGGTATCCATGTTCCGCGAGGTCACGTCGAATGGTATTCGTGCTAACAAGAGTCTGATGGACAGCCTGCAACTCGGCACGACGACCACGTGGTGTTGCGTGTCGATCGCGAGCTGCCGTTTATATCTATCCTCTACGGCCTTTGTTGCCCGTTGCCTACCTTAGAAAGGCCGCCTGGTGTGATCATGTGTCAACTCGTACCTTCCGATGGTTGTATGGGAAACCCCGAACCGTCGCACGTACTCTTCAACTACCAGTGTTGTGACTGATACACAGTCGTGTGTTTAACTCATGTCATAATCTCTCCATATTACTTGCACAAACGTTAAAGGTTGAATACTCTCGATATCTGGAATTCTCGTGACGTTTCCTCTCCTATGACGTCACTCACAGAATTTGACTGGTTTTTCCTTTTACCTTATTTCATCGATATCGCACCTATGCCTCGCACAATGATGCTAAACTACATTATTTGGGTAGGTACGGGCACACACCTCAACACACACAGGCACTCCCATTACCCTACAATGTGGTCGGGACCTCCCAACTGATAAATTGTAGATGGTGCGTTAATTTTGCTCTTTAACATATATATATATATATATATATATATATATATATATATATATATATATATATATATATAATATATATATATATATATATATATATATATATATATATATATATATATATATATATATATATATATATATATATATATATATATATATATATATATATATATATAATATATATATATATGGTAATGGCAGGTAATCAAACGACTACACAACTCCCAAAACAATCCTCCAATACTAAACGAAGCCTTAAAAGAAAACAACAACACTCTACCTTCACCAAAACAACAGTGCAATATCCTCGCCCAGCACTACTCAATCATCTCCTATAAACTCACCCACAAAGACAATAGGAAAATAATCCGACAGCTCAAACACACACACTTAGAACACAATCCAAACCCCCCTTTCTCTCACCAGGACACTACCCAGGGAATCAAAACACTCAAAAATTTCCCAGCTACAGGCCCAGATAACATCTCAAATTTACACCTAAAACACCTAGGACCCATAGCCACAACATACTTAACCCAAATATACAACAAATCATACACACACAACTTCATCCCCGCAATATGGAAGAAGGCAATAATTTTCCCCAAACTAAAACCCAGGAAAGACCCAAACCTCCCATCTTCATACCGCAAACTTCATATACTGCAAACTCTTAGAAAAACTCATTCATTCAAAAATCCAACAAATAATGCAAACCCCACTATTTCAACACGGATTCAGGAAATCCCACTCAACCACCCCGGCCCTCACCACTATCTCGCAAAACATAATAAATGGCCTGAACAAAAAACCATCCCACAGGACCATACTCATTGCCATCGACATCAACAAAGCATTTGATACAGTCCCTAAACATAACCTCATACAAAAAATCCTACATTCACCCATACCCAACAATTATAAAAAATGGATTTCCAACTTCCTCTCCGATCGTACAGCTCAAGTCTCCAACAAAAACCATCTTTCAAAAACAGTAAAACTAAGAAATGGTGTCCCACAGGGAGCCATCCTATCCCCTCTATTATTTAACCTGTACACAGTAGACCTACCCACCCCACAAACACCAGACATAAAACTAATAACATACGCCGATGACATATCCATCACAATACAAAACCCCTCCATACCCACAGCCACCACACTCACTCAATCATACATCCAACAACTGGAAACTTGGTTAAAATCAAACAGAATGACAGCTTCCCCCGAAAAATCCTCAATTACTCTTATTACTACCGACAGACACCAATCTTCTCTCCACCCCCAAGTAAAACTAAATAATACCTTCATCCTTTTAAACAAATATCCTAAGATCCTAGGCCTCACATATGACACACACTTCACCTTCTCAAAACATTGAAAACATAACCAACACTGCAAACAGGAAGTTAAACATCATTCGAACACGGTCACATAACAATTTCGTAACGAACTAACCACCCTCATCATAGCATACAAACAGTTCATCAGACCTACACTTAATTACGCATCTCCAGCCTGGTACCCTGCCACCTCACCCTCAAACATAGAGAAGTTACAAAAACCCTAAATACTGCAATTCGAATTATCACAGGTTGCACTAGAACCATTCCAATTCAGCATTTACACGAAGAAACAAAAATACTCCCGATCCGTATTCACCTTGACATGATAGGAACCCAATTCTACACAAACACCCTAGACATATCACATCCCTGCCTATACCCTACAAGACCACACAAGACACCGTCTAAAATTACCTTCATCATCCCCTGCCCCATACTACAGTAACATATTCAGAACCATTCCACCTACTGCAAACAACACACCACTAATCAAACACATACACACCATCATAACACAAAATTATCTCAATACCCGCCAACAAAATCATCTTCTCAATGAACAACCCCCCGACATAGCAAATACACAAAACACATTACCACGCAAAACCCAAATTACCCTATCCAGATTAAGGTCAGGCCACCACCCTAACCTACAAGCATACAAACATAGATTCAATATACAAAATACACTATCCCCAATATGTCAAAGATGTATGCAAGAACCAGACACAACAGAACATCTCCTTCTGAGATGCCCCTCCCTTACACAACACAGAACCCTCCATCACATCACCTCTCTGAGAGACCTTTGGACACGGCCGGCGGCCGTCACGGATTTCCTAAAGGCAGTGTGGCCCTTCCAGTGAGGAAGGTCCAAGGTAAGTAAGTAAGTAAGTAAGTAAGTAAGTAAGTAAGTAAGTAAGTAAGTAAGTAAGTAAGTAAGTAAGTAAGTAAGTAAGTAAGTAAGTAAGTAAGTAAGTAAGTAAGTAAGTAAGTAAGTAAGTAAGTAAGTAAGTAAGTAAGTAAGTAAGTAAGTAAGTAAGTAAGTAAGTAAGTAAGTAAGTAAGTAAGTAAGTAAGTAAGTAAGTAAGTAAGTAAGTAAGTAAGTAAGTAAGTAAGTAAGTAAGTAAGTAAGTAAGTAAGTAAGTAAGTAAGTAAGTAAGTAAGTAAGTAAGTAAGTAAGTAAGTAAGTAAGTAAGTAAGTAAGTAAGTAAGTAAGTAAGTAAGTAAGTAAGTAAGTAAGTAAGTAAGTAAGTAAGTAAGTTAAGTAAGTAAGTAAGTAAGTAAGTAAGTAAGTAAGTAAGTAAGTAAGTAAGTAAGTAAGTAAGTAAGTAAGTAAGTAAGTAAGTAAAGTAAGTAAGTAAGTAAGTAATAAGTAAGTAAGTAAGTAAGTAAGTAAGTAAGTAAGTAATAAGCATAAGTAAGTATAATATATTATATATATATATATATATATATATAATATAATATATATATATATATTATATATATATTATATATATATATATATATATGATCAATATTTTATATATATCGGATGTCAAATTTTTAATATCTGCGGATGTCTATTTTTTTACCACATCCGGATAAGGCGTATGGCAAAACCTTCATCTTAATACGTAATGAACAAGGGAACTATCCAATGCATTGCAAGAAAACGTCTGCCGATGTCGAGGTTCTATCATAGCACAAGGATTGGAGTCAACAGAAGATGTTTACTGTCGATATTCATTATTTCAATTTCAATATTTTATTCAGAAGTACAATTACAGTTTTACAGTGTTTCAGTAGGTCCTATTCTACTAGATACAATATTAAAAATTAGTTAGCTGTACATTACAAAAGTTTAGTTGATAAATAGTTCATCAATATATTTTAATAACCATTAATATACAAATATGATGCATAAAATATAATAAGCAATAAAAAATATAATAATATCAATAATAATAGTAATAATAAAAGCTAATAATAACAATAATCCTAATAATAATTTTAATTAATAATAAAATCATAATAGCTAATAATGGTAACAATAATGAAATTAACGACAACAATAACAATAAGTAATTATAATAAATACCATCTCCAACAGTAATACTAGAAAAATAGTTCAACATTACTGTTAGTGTATGATGTCGCTAGAATTATAGGACTATCTAATATAATAGTAATAATAATACTAATAAAATAATATAATAATATAACAATAATAATAATAGAAATAACAGCATTAATATTAATAAAAACAATAATAATAATAATAATAATAAAAGTAATAATAATAATAATTATTTTAAAGTATTTTCTTTATTTCAAGGATAATAAATAACTCTCAGTGTAGGAACCAAGACGGTCGTTTTAAGGTTTATCTTTGTGGTTTGTCACGGAGTGTTTGGGTACTAAACCTTCCTTTCTCAAGGCATATAGTTTAAAGTCGGTAGCAAATGTCGGAAAGAAAAAGTAAATAAAAAATAATAATAATTAACAATGGTAAAGAAATAATACTAAGTAACAAAGTAACAGTGCGAAAAATATCAGTAATAAAAATAATAAGAAATAAATAATAATAATAATAAATTTTATAAGTATTTATAAATAATAATAATGATAATAATAGTAATAATATTAGTTATAATAACCTTGATCGAGATAGTGGTAATTAATACTGATTTATATAATTCTTTTTGATTTTGTGAGTAAGGACTTTTAATGATATTTCCTTTTTTAGTTCCGTCGGTAGCTCATTAAACAACTTAGCTGATTTATAGGTTACAGATTGCCGTTTTTCTAATCGATAGAACGGAGGATTTATATCCGAGTTATTTCGCAGGTATGAAGGACTATTTCTTCGATTTTGGTTGTTATGAAAGCCAGATACTAAAAAATTGCAAGCTTTATTATTTAAAATTTTATGCTGTTGTTTTAAAAGGGATAAATTTAATAAGTCATGACACCGAAAGATTTTAAGTTTTTTAAATAATGGGGCTATGATCATAGAGGCGGCTAGAGCTAAATAAACGAATGAAGCGTTTTTGCATTGTAATAATCGATTGAATAACTAAGTTACTAGCAATGCCGTAAATTGGGAGGCAGTAAGTATAATATGTATATGTGAGTAATATATCTTTTTCAATATGTATAAGGGGATGGATTTGGCTAGTTTGATAAGTATATGCAAATTTTTCTTCATCTATAAAGATGACAGAAATGAAACTGTTGGACACTACCATTCATTACTACTTCATTTTGAAAGAAACCAAAACAAACAACAAATTCCTGATAATGGGATAGTGGTTTGGGACAAATGTAATTTGATCTTTTTCTCATTTCAAAATGAGAAGAGAAAATATTTTGTACCCGATATTATCTTACACACAAGTATAACACCTTTGAAAATACACAAGTTAACCACAATAACCACAACCACCACCACTTCCTCATTTTGTTTCGATCACTTCAAACGTCGTGTTTCTGGGAACATTTAAACCTTTAATTTAGTTCAAGCTTTGGTTTTTCTTATGTATGGTGGACTGAGTAGTTTCCAGTCTTCATTCACGAAAGGATATATATATATATATATATATATATATATA
>SEYY01015147.1:10000-19269 GCA_009176605.1 Armadillidium nasatum | reverse complement strand
TGGGCATAACCGAGGAGTGATAGGATTGGCTTGATCATTCCGTTTCACTTTTTTGCCCTTTGGTTCGTTCCTTTTCGCGTTTCACCTTCTCAGAGGGTCTCTAGTGTACTTTCACCTCATACTGGATTGTCTATGCTACCACTACCTCTCCACCCCATTTCTTCACAAGTTCCCACAAATTTACAAGCGCTTACAAAAACAAAACAAAACAAAATAAATGGCTAAACACAGAGCTACCTCGGAGATGCTTCGAGGGGTGGCATCCAAAGAATCCCCCTCATCCAGCCCTTACCCCATCATCACTTGGGAATTTTACTGCCTCCCATGATGGTGATGGTGATGGTGACACCATGACCCTTGCGTCAGGCTTGCCCCGGTGCACGGTCTTCTTTTTTCATTAATTTCTGCAACATTCTCAGTCTTTTTCTAATATCCCCTTATTCTAACACCATCTCTCTTCTTCTAAACCCATCTCTTGTTTTTAATCAAAACTCAGGTACTTGAGTGTGCTGCAGCAAACCTTATTATGTTACCTTCTACTGTCTCTTTCTTCAACTTTCGCCCAAAAGCGTTTGTTGTGCATATGTGCACAACGATGTTATTTGCTCTCGTGTCTCTAATTTGGAATCTCCTGAATTCTCTACTTTATGGGTTAAGCTCTCTTGCAATTCTACTACTAAATTTATTTTTCCTGTCTATTTATCTTTAATTCTACTTGACTATCCTAAATTCTTCGACATTTAAACTCCAAAATAGAACACATTCTATCTTCTTCTTTCTCAAAAATCATCATTTTAGGTGATTTCAATGTTCTTCCTTTAAATTTATAAATAGCGGCGTTCCTCAGGGATCTATACTATCCCCAACTCTTTTTCTAATTTTCATCAATGACCTCTGTCTATTACTTTGTCTCCTATACACACCTATGCCGATGACTCCACCCTTCATAACTCATTTCAATTTGAAAGACGGCCCTCCCAACAGCTGTTAATAGATTCAAGAAGGATGGCCTTGGGGCAACTGCCCTCTGATCTTTCTCGTATTTCAAATTGGGGCAGAGAAAACATGGTGTTTTCAATGCCTCAAAAACTCAACTCCCCCATCTTTTTCCTCAACACAGTCTTCCACACAACTATGACATCTTCTTCGAAAACACAACTCAAACCTTCATCTGTCCTAAATATTCTCGGTGTTTCTTTTCTCGATATCTTTCTTGGAAAGATCACATTACTTCTCTTTCTAAACAAGCTTCTAAGAGGTTGGGTGTTCTGAGGCACCTTCGGGATTCTTTTACTCCACCCCAGTTGCTTGCTCTTTATAAGGGTGTTATTCGCCCTTGTATGGAGTACGCCTCACACATCTGGGGTGGTTCCACATATACAGCTCTTCTCAAAAAGGTGGAATCTAGGGCTTTTTGTCTTATGAACTCTTTTGCCCTTACTAACTCTCCAATCTCTTTCTTCCCGTGAAATTATTGCGTTTCTCTCTCTATACTATCGCTATTACAATGGACATTGCTCTTCTGAACTCTCCCTTCGCATACCTCCTCCATTGAGATGGGCTCGTGGGACACGACCTTCTACCCAGTCTCATTCTTTCTCTGTGCAGCTCTCTGACACCAGACTTAACCGCTATGCTCAATCTTACATGTACTCTACTGGTAAAGTCTGGAACACACTTCCTTTATCGGTTTTCCTAACTTTTTTTGACTTTCACACTTTTAAACGCCGTGTATCGGGTTCACGTCGGCTATTAGCGACCAGATTCCGAATATTCCTCAACTCTGGTGGAAATTGGTAGGCCTCCGACCTTTGCCCAGCAGAGGATATATATATATATATATATATATATATAATATATATATATATATATATATATATATATATATATATATATATATATATATATATATATATATATATATATATTATATATATATATATATATATATATATATATATATAGCACCCCCTCCTTGAATAGGGCTTTGCCCGTGAAAGGTGGTGATATATATATATATATATATATATATATATATATATATATATATATATATATATATATATATATATATATATATATATATATATATATATATATATATATATATATATATATATATATATATATATATATATATATATATATATATATATATATATATATATATATATATATATTATACAATACTCCATATTCCTCATGATAGAACCATGCAAAGAACTAGTCTTTATTTGACTCAACTGCGACGAAATCATCATTCATTATAGACCAGAGGTTACTTTAAACTTAATTTTTTTTTTTTCTTTTAATATTTAATTTTTCATTAATTGCCGAAAGTACTTTGCATCGAAAGATGTGTTGCTTCACAAAAAAAATTTTTTTTTATTGAATTTCTTTAAATTTACTATTAAAAAAATACTGAAATATTATAACGAAATATTAAATTTTTTCTTTTACCTTTGGTCAATATCATTCCTCAAGCATAATTACACAAACAAACTCTGCAACTTCAAGGAGATCTTGAAGCTTCAGATCCAATAGCCTTCTCTTTTCTTCTCTTCTCTTCTCTTCTCTCTCTCTTTTCTCTTCTCTTCACTTCTCTCCTCTTCTCTTCTCTTCTCTTTCTCCTCTCCTCTTCTCTTCTCTTCTCTTCTCTTCTCTTCTCTTCTCTTCTCTTCTCTTCTCTTCTCTTCTGACTTCCTTGTGATGTTCCTAACTTTTCTTCTTCCCATCTGCTTCCAAGCACATCCACACTTGACGGCAGCCGAATCACACACACACACACACACACACACACACACACACATATATATATATATATATATATATATATATATATATATATATATATATATATATATATATATATATATATATATATATATATATATATATATATATATATATAGCGACAGTAGACTGAATATACTAATTGAATCCAGTTTGTTATTTAGAAGTAAAGAAATAAAGGAAAAAATTCTATGAATCAATGAAAATATTTTAAAATTTTAATTGTATATATATATATATATATATATATATATATATATATATATATATATATATATATATATATATATATATATATATATATATATATATATATATATATATATATATATATATATATATATATATATATATATATATATATAATATTATATATATATATATATATATATATATATATATATATATATATATATATATATATATATATATATATATATATATATATATATATATATATATATATATATATATATATATATATATATATATATATATATATATATATATATATATATATATATATATTGCGAGGGAGCCTCGACGACCTTAGCGCCGCCACTGGATGCAATAGTTATGAAATAAGAAAGGTCAATTGCCTTGATCACCTGACACTGTAGGACCTATAGAAAAGAGTGTGCCGAAGTCATGTCACAGACATAGAGGATCAAGGAAGTTTTAAAGTAAGCGACAGTTTATTAATCTTTTGGCCTTAAACTCAACCCTGTTATTATTCCATACAAGGGTAGATAAGACTTTAATATAATTGGTTGAGAAGGAAAATATTCTCGCAACCTGAATAGAATTCCTGGCTTCTTTGAGGGAGGGATATATAAAAATTGGGATGCGTTTTCGGGTGGAAAATGTGAAGAAGTTTAGTTTTCAAAGTTGAATTTCACAAGGTTGAGGTGAACCCACCAGAAAATCCCACCTAGATTGGCAAGAATAGAATAAGAAAGTTGAAGTCTAGAGAAATTTCTAGATACAAAAGAGAGAGCAGGTTTGAAACGAGTGGAAGAATGGAGAGCTGAGTTATCGACGTAAGAATGAATGATTGGAAGTGCTGCTGAGATTATCGTTAATGAAAAGTAAGAATAAAGTTGTAGACAGAACAGAACTTTGAAGAGTACCACAATTTATAGAAAAGGAGGAAGGGGTCGCTAAGCAAAATAAAGGAGGAAACCCAACAGAAGGAAGCGTACAGAATTGTGACTCTTGCCATAAACTGTTAAAAACTTTGTATATATCAAGCGCCACCACACAAGACTACCAGTATTCCTAAAATGGCAGAAAACAATAAATCTGTGAGAAGAAAAGTATTTCATTAATTGACCTCGAGCTTCGAAAGTCATACTGATTATGAGAAATGGTAATGAGATTCCAGATTATTCAGGAAATGAGATTTTAGGAGAGTTTCAAAGATTTTAAACATAATTCAAATATTGAGCAATAGGAAAATTGCTAGAAAGATTCCATTCTTTCATCCTTCTGGATCAACTGAACATATGCTCGCTTCCAGCATATAGAAAAAGTATTAGTGTTAAAGCATAAGGTGTAGAGTTGAAGAAGGACAGGAACTAACTCAGACTCACGATCCCTCAAAACGGGAGAAAGAATGCCATCCATAATTCTGAGGATCTCCTGCATCATATCATGTGTGATAACAGACTGGGACATGGAACACCTGAGAGGAGGTATAAGATGAGGGATGCTACAATTGTCCAGGCTGAAATTAGATTTAAAAAAAAAGAGAGGCTGAAGAGATTAAGTCTTTTCAGAAGGAGTGTTAGGTACTATACAATCAGATCGAATAAGAGGCGGAAAGGCTGATCTACGAAAGTTATCAGCGCTCTTATTGAAAAGATATCAGAAATTTTTATCATTAGGATAACCAAGAAGGATATTTTTAAATTTTGATGTTACCGTAAATGAAAGAATTCGAATCCGCATCCCAATCCAACCAATTTTAAAATTTCTCGAATTTGAATCCGAATCCAGCAACTTTTGCATTACTCGAATCCGGATTCGGATTCGCCCATCATATATATATATATATATATATATATATATATATATATATATATATATATATATATATATATATATATATATATATATATATATATATATATATATATATATATATATATATATATATATATATATATATATATATATATATATATATATATTAAAGCTTGTAGGTGAATCATTTTCATTTTTAAGGACACAATTTTTCAACGAACTTCTTATATAAAGATTCTTGTATAATTAATGAAATGTTTCAAATATATTCGCCCATTTATTTTATCTATTAATTCAAATTATTTACAGGCAATGTTTAGGAATGAGAATGGAGCTATTGTAACAAGGATGTACTATCAGTCGATTCCTTATCATACGACAGGTGTAGGAATCAACTTGATTGACAACGCCATTCTTCAAAATAAAAATTCCTCTTACAAAATTAACACCAAAAATTCTCCACTCCCGGTTAACAAAGCTGTAAGTTTTCCTCATATCTGTAAATAAGTTCTTCAGCAATAATAATAATAATAATAATAATAATAATTATAATATTATTATTATTATTATTATTATTATTATTATTATTATTATATTAACAATAATAATAATAATTTCAAAAGTAAAAATAATAATTAATGTTAAGAATAATGTAAATAATGAAAATAATTGTAATAATAATAGTCAAAAGTAATTATTAAGGATGGAGTCAAGTATCGGTATTGGCTAATAAGGTAAATTTTGTGGTATCTTTATTTAAAAGTTTTGTAGGTATCGGTATCTGTAAAAAAAATACTGATACTAAAATCTTGCAAGAAAGAAAACTGATAATTTCTGTACAAGATAGCTGCTCCTTGATTGAAGTTTGTCACATTTTAAATTTATTATTATTATTATTATTATTATTATTATTATTATTATTATTATTATTATTATTATTATTATTATTTTATTATTATTATTATTATTATTATTATTATTATTATTATTATTATTATTATTATTATTATTATTATTATTATTATTATTATTATTATTATTATTGAGTAGGAATAAAAGTTGCGTTTTCTTAAGTTCTAGTATATATATATATATATATATATATATATATATATATATATATATATATATATATATATATATATATATATATATATATATATATATATATATATATATATATATATATATATATATATAATATATATATATATATATATATATATATATATATATATATATATATATATATATATATTATATATATATATATATATATATATATATATATATATATATATATATATATATATATATATATATATATATATATATATATATATATATATATATATATATATATATATATATATATATATATATATATATCCTCTGGTGGACAAAGGCTAGAGCCCTTCAAATTTCCATAAGAGTTGAGGAAATACCAGAAATCTGGTCAAGTTACAGACCGATATGTATTGATGCACTGCATTTGAAAGTGTATAAGTCAAATTAAGTTGAGAAAACTGATAAAGGAAGTGTGTTCCAGATTTTACCAGTTGAGTGCATGTAAAATAGAGCATAGTTCTTAAGTCTGGGGTCAGAGAGTTGAACAGTGAAAGGATGAGACTGTGTAGAAAGGCATGTAGCTCGAGCTCTTCTCTGTTCAGGAGGTATGCTACAAGTGAGTTCAGAAGAGCAGTGTCCGTTGTAATAGAGATAGTATAGAGAGAATGATGCAATTCGACAGGCAGTAAGAGACTGAAGAGAATAAGTGAGAGTAGAAGAGTTGATAAGATGAAAAGCCCTTGACTCCACCTTTTTTATGGAGAGCTGCATGAGTGAGCCATCCCAGATGTTAGGCATACTCTATATAGGAGCGAACGACACCCATATAAAGAGTAAGCAACGGTGGTAGCATTTTTTTGGAAAGTCGTACTGCCCTTCAGAGATAAGATTAGAAGATTTGAGATGTTTCCAAATCTTAGCAAGAAATTTAGAAAGAACGGAGGTTGAAGTAATGGGATGGTAGTTAGATGGTTGAGAGGAGTCCTACTTTTTCATCATAGGTTTCCAGCAAGAAGGGAAGGTTGAAGAAGAAAGACAGAGGCGAAATATGGCAGGGTGTAAGTTAAAAAAGCACAAGTTTTGAAAACCACAGGAGGGATACCATCAGGGCTGTATGCCTTCTAACTGTTAAGCTCAGAGAGAGAGAGCGGAAAAGATGTCTTAAGGAGAAATTACAATTGTAGGCATAAATAAGCTGGTGGGGTTGAAGGAGGAGGTAGAGCTCCAAAATCATCTAAAGTTTTATTAGCGGCAAACTTTCGAAAGAAGAGTGCACCTTTAGAAGAAGAAGATACTAGAGGTGGAAAAAAAGAAGAAACAAAGTTTGAGTTAACATATTTTGCAAAATGCCAGAAAGAGTGTGAAGAAGAGGAACCAGAAAAATTATTACATTTAATACTTACAAATGAGTTTTTCATATTACGAAGAACAAATTTTGCACGATTCTGGAATGAAATATAATTTACGAGTTTCTGAAGTTTGAAGACTACGGAAATTCATGAAGGCAGCATCCGTGCCGCAAATAGTATGATAACAAACACAGTTAAACTAAGGTTTGTAAGATTTCGTAGAACAGACAGATTATAGAATGTACGCCTCCATGCCATAGGATAAAAAAAATTAGATTTTCTGCGCTCTACTCACTCAGAGGGACTCCTCCCACTGAAGCGATAATCATTACACGACCGCAGTCTGACAAGCTTGCGCAACGAAATGTAACAAACTTTTCCTCTCAAAAGGTGGGGATTTTTCTTTCGGGAGACTTGAAAAGAGAGAAGAGGATACAGAGAAAAGATGATCAAAAGAACCCAGAGGAGGATAGAGTTTGACAGTATAAAGAGAAGGATTAGAAGTTTTAAAAACAGGTCTAGAATATTGGGTTCATTTCCAGGGAAATCAGGGAGACGAGTAGGCAGCTGCACTAACTTCTAAAAAGATGACGGTGGTGAACACTGATATCACTAATATGATGATTTTAAGAAGAAGAGGGGAGAATGTGCTCTATTTTGAGGTTTAGATATTCAAATAATTTAGGATAGTCAATTGAATTAAGAGATAATTAAACGGAACAAAGGAATGGCAAAAGAACTTAAGCCACAAGGTGGAAAATTCAGAAGATTCCAAATTAGAACAAACAAAATCGTTGCACATATATGCAAAACAAACTCCTTTGGCTGAAAATTGAGAATAGAGGCAGTAAGAAGAAACAGAAAATGGTTTCCTATCAGAACCCTCAAGCACCTGAGTTTCTGTCAAGAATAAGAGGTGAGGTTTAGAGAAAGAGAGATGTTCAACAAAGTGAAAATTGGATTGAAGGCAGCGAATGTTGCAGAAATTAATGAAGAAAATAGACCCTTATATCACCTATCGATAGTTTTGCTTAGCAATGTGACTTCAAAATAACTAGATATTACGGATGTAATATCTAGTTAGTTACCGATACCAATTCTTTAAAAAGAATCGGTAAATTCAAGAGGTATCATAACGGTACTCGGTATCGAGTGGTTTACAATCATTGGTATCATTATCGGTATCGGTTAAAATTTTGGTATCTCTCCATCCCGAGTAATTATCATAACCATATTATGCCTATTATTTCCAAAAATAGCATTAGTAATTATTACATTGTCTATAGTGACAATAATGATTTTAATATAACGCAATAATTAGGGATGGAGTGAAGTATCGGTATCGGCAAGTATCGGCATATTTTCCGATACCGGTATCGGTATCGGCCTTTTCAATATCGGTATCGGTATCGGCAAAAAATTTGTATAGGAGTAAAGTATTGGTATCGGTAGTAGTATCGGCAAGTATCGGCATATTTTCAGGTATCGGGTATCGGCTTCGGGGAATTTTTAGGTATCGGTAAAAATTTTGGTATCGCTCCATCCCTAGCAATAATAATAATAATAATAATAATAATAATAATAATAATAATAATAATAATAATAATAATTTGATAATAATAATAATATCAGTAGTAAAAGTAATAATGACGGAAAAAATAATAATTACATTAATAATAATAATTGTAATAGTAGTAATAATGATACACATAACGATATTATTTTTTTATTATTTTTTTTAATACATCACCACCAATCACGAGCAAAGCCCTATTCAAGGAGGGGTTGTTCTTTCCTAAAACAGCATAAGTAACTATTAGAAGTTCAGTTCAATGATGACAATTGTTATAATAATACAATGGCTATCTGTTTTCAATACTCTAACAACAAGGGAAGTTCCTAGATTAAACGACGAAACTGTGTTGATAAACTTATATCTTATAGAAACGAAGGTTCTCAATCTTTTGAGGTCCATGCAAGCTTTTTATACTATTGTATGAGGTTTGAATATTGTAGGTGTTTGCGAGAAATTAT
>SEYY01015147.1:0-5000 GCA_009176605.1 Armadillidium nasatum | reverse complement strand
TATATCTCTCTTTGAAACCACCAGTCAGCGCTTACATGAGACTTGCGTGCGTTGGATTCGGGCTTGGGTAGATTTTTTTATTTTATATTTCTGCCCTTCTTAGAAAAGGGCTCTGTCCGTGAGCGGCAGTAAACTATATTATTAATGTGATTGTTTCTGAAGGAGTTATATATATATATATATATATATATATATATATATATATATATATATATATATATATATATATATATATATATATATATATATATATATATATATATATATATATATATATAATATATATATATATATATATATATATGAACACCTCTTTTTGTGTAAATAAGAATCGTTTCTTCTTTCTAATTTTAATACAACTCTGTGATAGGAAGCTAAAAATTATGAACAGCATTAATTATATGGAAAACACAAATGAAATTAATGATTATATAATAATAATAATAATAAATATAAGAGTACCAAAAAAAATTTAAAGATGAGAGATATATTTACCCCTCACAGTAGGTGCTACGCTCCTCGAACAACTGGAGTTTTATCTATTTTTTATAAAATGAAGAATTCTTATCTCTATTTCAGAAATAATCAGTTTTTAGATAAGAAGGATTATATTTAAAACTAACAGTAGATTTAACTTTGTAAGATTCCGACAGAAAAGGAGATTTTTGAAATGTAATTTTATTGAATCTTGTGTTTGGAGGTAAATAAAATATTATCATTTTTTTATGTGACCTAAAATTAGGATTTTAAGATAATACTATTAATAAAGTTCATAGAAATTCGGAGGTTGTGAGAAAAAGAAAATATGAATGTTAGATGTTTGGCTTTGCCTAGGTAGTTTCTGGAATTGGAGGAAGTTCAAGAGATTGCTAGAGGGTGGAAATTTGTGGTTTGGGTTGTGGTATATTATGATTAAACTCTTGTTTTGAGTTTCTAATTTAGTAGAAAGTTTTGTCTTTAAAGTGTATGTGAAAAGGAATAAAATGGAAATAGTAGTGATTAAGGCTATTTCCGAAATTGTGTAATGTTCTGGATGCCATACTTGGTGGTTTTGCAATTTTCTATTAAGTTAATTTAGTTGTTAATTCCCTTGGGTAGATTTAAAAATTGAGATCATTTGCAATTGTTGATTGGGCAATATGGTAACGTAAATAAGTGTTTGTGTTTATTTGGATGATATTTATTTATGCTTGTCGAGTAAAAATGATTTGTGAGGTAAGTTATAATTGTTGAAAGTAATTTTTCCTTTGATGAAATAAGTCGGATCAGCTGTGTCTTGAGATAAAGGTGAAGGTACTGAGTGAGTGTTAAAATGTGAAGAGATTGTGTTAAAAGAAAATGGAGTAAAGTTAGTTTCAAGAGTTTCCTGCGTAGCCATAGATGCATTTATGGGGATTGATGAGGATGATGGTGTATGTTTTATTTGAAAGGGTTATTGATGTGGTTGAGATGATTGTTGTTTTTGTTGCTGATGAGACTGTTGATTTTGTTGTTGGCTGGTGAGATTGTTGTAAAGATGATGGAATGTGAGAAGTTACTGTACCCTTCTGATGTGGATGAGGAGAAAGTTGAACCTGAGCTTGTGAGGTTTGTGGATGGTTTGTTGTGGCGGTTGTAGAGATACAGGGTGAAATAATTTTGAGGTGAAATATCAGTGTCATAATTTGTCATCAATATTAAAACAAACATTAAAAATTAAATTCAAATTTTGCTTGAAATAATTACTATCTACATTTCTCCTATCTACATCATTAATATATAAATGATTAAATATATTGCATGTATTTTTATTAACTAATTTATTTACATTTGTATTTGCATCCATTGAAAAAGTGAGAGGTTGAGTTGAGTGTTGTTGCTCAACCTCTAAATTAGAAAATTTTCTTGGTTAGTTTCAGAAAAATAAGAGTAGTAATCTTCTTGAAAAATTTGTTGATCATTTGGGAAATATTGTTGGTTCGAAGGATCAAGGTGATTTTCTTTAGTTCTATATGAAATTGGGGTGTAATTTTGAGTCTGAGAGGAGACTAGATTGGAATTTTGGAATTGATTGTTTCTGAAGTTGTTATTCCTCTGAGTTCGGGCGGTGGGAGGAGGGCGTCTTTGTGTTGAAAGATTATTGTAGGAGACTTGATTTTCTTGCTGATGTGGAAGCGGACGAACTCCTTTATATTCTTTCCTATGGATTCCTGTTCCTTTCCAAAGTCCTCTTTTTATGATGTTCTCGATCTGTGGAGTGATTGGAGGGTATCTGAATGTGAATTTGGATTGCTGGGATCAAAGGTAGAGTTTCTGTAATTTGGAGTAGATCATCAAATGTGGTATTGATAACAATGGTGGCAATATAGTCTGAAGAGGCAGTAGGCGTTAAAGTGGTCTGCTTCTTCGCAGTGGTAACAGATCTGTGATATTGAATCGAGATTGGTGCTTGAGAAGAGAGGTGAGGGATGGTGAGATGGGAGTGCAGAGGGAGTGCACTGAACGAAAGGTTGTTGTGGAGTTGGTTTTGATCTTCTGGAGTTTGTTTTATTGGATAATAAATTAACCTCGATTTGAGAAATAGTTATTTCCGTGGAAGGAAGAGTGTAAAGGCAACCATTAAAATTTCGAAGGAATTTTTGGATTTGTTTGGGAAGAGGCAATGTATAATCGTACTATTTTACAAATTATTTTCTATGGTTTTGTAGCGTTTTTGGAATTTGGGTATATAAAAAAGACATGGTTATGGCCGTGATAAGTTTTTCAGAGAGATTGAGAGTAGAGTCCTTTTCAGTGAGTTTGTTGAGAAATTCTGTCACTAATTTGTGTAAGGAGAGAGCGCTTGAAGCTATTGTTTGCGTAGAATCCCATTGAAAATCTAAGAGTTTCTGGAAAGCTTCAAAATGATGAAGGGAGTCTTCCGGAAGAACGAGGCATTGTAAGGTTTCAATGAATTCTTCAAAAGAAGAAAGACGAAGGAGTTCTGGGTTTGAATTTAGCAGTAGGCGAAATTCTCCCTTTGTAAGATGGATTTGGTATCGAGCTTGTGTGATTTTTGTGCGATCATCTGAGCAATGTTTGATTTGAATATTTTCTTTTACATCCTCCAGCCATCGAGAAAAAGTGGGGCCTTCCCATTTATTGTTCGATTCTTCACTATCAGTAGTAGTTCATCTTTGGGGATTGAGGTGATGGCTGCAAGTGTTGGTAAGTTGTGGGAGGAAGTCCACCTGATTTTCGGTTTCATTTGTCATGGCGGTGAAATATGTAATGAACGGGGAATGAAAATTTAAATACTCACGGTACTGCAGGGGGTTCCTTTGTCTCCTTTTAGAGTTTTGGGGAGCTTCCTTTCTTTGCTGATACTTGTCATCATTATTAACACTTCTTTTTGGGTAAAATAAGAATCGCTTCTTCTTTCTAAGTTTAATACAACTCTGTGATAGGAACCTAAAATTATGAACAGCATTAATTAAATGGAAAACAAATAAAATTAATGATATAATAATAATAAATAATGATAAAAATAAAAAAAAATATTCAATAATAAATGAATCAGATACGACGAAAAATAATCCTACAATATTAAATGAAAATTATAATCAAATAATAGTAGAAACACACATTGAAATCATTTAAATGCTTACATGCAATAATAAAAGTTTCGTTTGATACTCAGTTGTAAATAGGAATTCAATTATGGTAGAACTAAAAATTGTCTTTTCAAAAAAAAAAAAAAAAAAAATTTTTTTTTTAAAAATATATCGATCAAAATTAATTATTAATTAATATGATTTTCCAAAATTAAAATAATAATTATAATTTTCCCAAGTTTCCTTTTAAAAGTTTGATTACTAAAAAAAAAAAAAAAATAAATCAATATCTGAATGTGGTAGGACTAAAGCCAATCTAGTACCAAAATGAAAATAATGACAAAATAAAATTAGAATCCTAATTTTTGATAAAAGTCAAAGAGAAAGTAAAAAAATCGGCAAATGATAGGTTTATGTTAATAATAATGGTCTTAACTATTATAGTATTGATCGTAATCATGATAATAATAATAATGATAATAATAACAATAATAATAACAATAACAATAACAAATAATAATAATAAATCAAAACAGTATAAAAATTAAAATAATGGTAATCGTTTGAATAAATTTTCTTTAAAAGATTAATTTTAATCTCAATAAAGAATTTAAGTCAAATATTTTAAATAATACAAATAATGGTATGATTATGAAATGCTATCAAAAATAAATAAATAAATGAATAAATAAATAAATAAAGATGAGAGATATATTTCCCCCTCACAGTACGTGCTACGCTCCTCGAACAATTGGAGTTTTATCTATTTTTTTGTAAAATCGAAAATTCTTATCTCTATTTCAGGAAATAATCAGTTTTTAGATAAGAAGGATTGTATGTAAAACAAACAGAAGATTTAACTTTGTAAGATTCAGACAGAAAAGGAGATTTTATGAAATGGAAATTTCTTGAATCTTGTGTTTGAAGATAAATAAAATATGGTTATTTTATTTTATGTGACTTAAAGTTAGGATTTTAAGATAATACTACTAATAGAGTTAATTATTTTTTTTTATCTCACCTCTGGTGGGCAAAGACCAGTGGCCTTCCAAAAACTCCACCAAAGTCAGGGGGAAAGACGGAAACCAGATCAAATTAAAATTAAAAGCCGACGTGACCTGATACACGACGTTTGAAGGTGTGCAAGTCATAGGAAGTTGGGAAAATAGATGAAGGGAGTGTGTTCCAGATTTTACCAGTAGAGCATAGCGGTTCAGTCTGGAGTCAGAGAGTTGTATAGAGAAAGGATGAGACTGTGTAGAAAGACGAGTCACACGAGCCCTTCTCAATGGAGGAGGTATGCGACGAGAGAGTTCAAAAGAGCAGTGTCCATTGTAATAGCGATAGTATAGAGATAGTGACTCAACAGTTCAACGGGCAGAAAGAGATTGGAGAGAATTAGTGAGAGCAGGAGAATTGATAAGTCGA
>SEYY01015146.1:2500-11231 GCA_009176605.1 Armadillidium nasatum | reverse complement strand
ATATATATATATATATATATATATATATATATATATATATATATATATATATATATATATATATATATATATATATATATATATATATATATATATATATATAGTAGTAATGGGTCCAAAACCTCCGCAAATGCAACACAGTTGCATTTGCAGAGATTTTGGACCAATTGAAAAATTGTTGATCATGTTGCAGAAAAAAAAAAAAAAAAAAAAAAAAAAAAAAGGGTAAAAAAGGGGGGTGAGGGGTCAAAAGGGGGGTGAGGGGGGTCAAAAGGGGGGTCAAAAGGGGGTGAGGGGTCCACGCCCCCCAATGTTGCAAAAAAAAAAAATTTTTTTTTTTGAAAAATGGGGTAAAAAAGGGGTAAAAAAAGGGTAAATAAGGGGTAAATAAGGGGTAAAAAAAGGGTAAAAAAGGGAAAAATGTATATAAAATGACTTAGAAAGAAATATTGCAAAGATATTGCAACTTTAAAAATTTGCAATATTTTGTATGGGATAATGACTACTCCTACTTTGAAAATAATAATAATAATAATCTACGATTATCATGACGCCATTTTGTATGACGTCACAACAAAGAGCTCGGGTTACTACTACTACTACTACTACTACTACTACTACTACTATAATAAGATGAAGAAGAAGAAGAAAATAAATAATGTTCAACTTACATTGAGAGAGAGAGAGAGCGCTTCAGAGACACATCCTTCCACGACGGGATCCAGCGGGCAAATGGGGAGATCTTTGAATCGTTATCATTTTATCTAATCTAAGATAAGATTATAGCATGGCGCCATTTTGTATGACGTCATAATCGATGAGTCGTTCACTTAGATAAATATTTAAAAATTTTCAGATATGATATTTAAACAACATATATATATATATATATATATATATATATATATATATATATATATATATATATATATATATATATATATATATATATATATATATATATATTATATTATAATATTTTTTTTTTTTTTTTTTTTTTTTTTTTTTTTTTTTTTTTTTTTTTTTTTTTTTTTTGTTTTAAGATATTTCTAACAAAGAAAAACAAAAAATTTTTTTTTTTTTTTTTTTTTTTTTTTTTTTTTAAATAAAATTAGTAACGATTTCTTTAATATTTTAAATTATTTTCTTAATTTTCTTATTTTAGTGACCCAAAAACATAGAAATCATCGATATCATTGACATCAACTGGGGGTAAGGGGGGTGCATAGCCCCCTACCCCCACCTTTGCTTTCCATGTTTTGTATGATCTTCATGTTTTCGTATCAGTATTATTACAATTTAAACGAATAATGTTTAAAAAATATTAAATATTATTTTAAAAAACTTTTGTTTTTGTTTTTAAAATAAAATTAGTAACGATTTCTTTAATATTTTAAATTATTTTCTTAATTTTCTTATTTTAGTGACCCAAAAACATAGAAATCATCGATATCATTGACATCAACTGGGGGTAAGGGGGGGTGCATAGCCCCCTACCCCCACCTTTGCTTTCCATGTTTTGTATGATCTTCATGTTTTCGTATCAGTATTATTACAATTTAAACGAATAATGTTTAAAAAATATTAAATATTATTTTAAAAAACTTTTGTTTTTCTTTTTAAAATAAAATAGCAACGAATTTTGCTTAATATTTTGAAATATTTTCTAAATTTTTTATTTTAGTGACCCGAAAACATAGAAATCATCGATATCATTGACATCAACTGGGTAGCAAGGGGGGTGCATAGCCCCCCTTCAGAAGCAGATGTTAATGTTTTACACAATCTTCATGTTTTTAATGCCATGTATTTGACGCTTTTTCACCATTTCATTCTAAAATATTATTATTTAAACGCACCGAAACACGATATATATATATATATATATATATATATATATATATATATATATATATATATATATATATATATATATATATATATATATATATATATATATATATATTCTTTCAAATATTTTTTCGTAAATTAACTATAATTAACTATAATAATAATAATAATAATAAGAAGAAGAATAATAATAACAATAATAATAATAATACAAAATAATTCCACTTTTGTTTTATACATAAACTAAAACCGCTTCATTCTTATTTACACAGATCAATAAATAAAGATTACACACACTATATATATATATATATATATATATATATATATATATATATATATATATATATATATATATATATATATATATATATATATATATATATATTGAGAGACTTGTATTTTCGATTCTACACAAAAAAAAATAAATAAAAATAAAACGTGATTTTATCTCGGCAGACTTTGATGACGTCACTATACAGATAATTCATTTTAACAAGTGCTAATTTATAAGAATTTGAAATATTGAGTTCAAGATGACGAATTTCATATTTAAATTCTTTTTTCACCCGAGATTTTATTAAAACCATACATGCTTTTCTTAGCTCAAACGTTTAGATATATATATATATATATATATATATATATATATATATATATATATATATATATATATATATATATATATATATATATATATATATATATATATATATATATATATATATATATATATATATATATATATATATATATATATATATATATATATATATATATATATATATATTTTAATATTTCGATTCCAGCATGAAATATAGAATTTAAAAATGGGCAACCACGCTTTAATCCTCTAAAATTGCCAGATATCGCTTTTATCTTTATTTTTAATTATTAAAACTAAATAATATCCTATTATTATATATATATATATATATATATATATATATATATATATATATATATATATATATATATATATATATATATATATAAAGTTCATCAGTGGACACGTATTCTAAAACAATCTAAAATGCCAGTCATACGTTTAACGTAAACCACACACACACACACACACACACACACACACACACACACACACACACACACGCTGAGTCATAGGTTTATCGCAAAAGCATACACGCACCCATCTTTCATTTTTGAAATCAGATATATATATATATATATATATATATATATATATATATATATATATATATATATATATATATATATATATATATATATATATATATATATATATATATATATATATGAGAGACTTGTATTTTGATTCTACAAAAAAAAAAAAAAAATAAAAAAAAAAAAATAAAACGTGATTTTATCTCGGCAGGCTTTGATGACGTCACTATACAGATAATTACATTCATTTTAACAAGCGCTAATTTATAAGAATTTGAAATATTGAGTTCAAGATGACGAATTTCATATTTAAATTCTTTTTTCACCCGAGATTTTATTAAAACCATACATGCTTTTCTTAGCTCAAACGTTTAGATATATATATATATATATATATATATATATATATATATATATATATATATATATATATATATATATATATATATATATATATATATATATATATATATATATATATATATATATATATATTTATATATTTCGATTCCAGCATGGATTATAACATTTAAAAGGGGGAACCACGTTTTATTCCTCTAAAATTGCCAGATACCTCTTTTATCTTTATTTTTTAATTATTAAAACAATAAATAATATCCTATTATTTTTTTTATTATTATAATTATTATTATTATTTTATTATTATTTTTCAAAGTCATTTTAGCACTTACATATATATCTGAATTATACTTAAAGATACCAAAATAATTTCATATTCAAATCTTGCCACGTTATTTTTTACTGATAAACCTATTCTTTAAAACCATTTTCATGTGTAAAGCTAGACCTTTATATTTATTTTTCATTTCAAAAAATTAAATAAATGCATTTTAACAAAACTATATACGTTTACATTTATTTAATACCAATCATCTCAGCGCTGTCTTCTGATTATTTAAAACCTTCACATTAATTTTTATTTAATATAAATAAAAAAGTAAATATCGTAATAATGGTAATAAAAAATAGTTTCATAGGCTAATTTTTAATAATAATAATAAAAAAAAAAAAAAAAAAAAAAAAAAAAAAAAAAAAAAATAATTTAATATATATATATATATATATATATATATATATATATATATATATATATATATATATATATATATATATATATATATATATATATATATATATATATATATATATATATATATATATTTAAAAGTCTAAGACCTCCGAGCATTCAAGATAAATGTTTAAACTAGATGTACATCTTCGTTTAATATACTGAAATATATTCTGCGCTGAAAAATGCAAGTCATTTTCTTCTTCATTCCACATTTTTGCAAATGTATCTTCATTCAACTTGTCTAGTATTTCTCCAATTTGAATAGTAGAATTTTGTTTTTTGTAGTCTTTATAAAGATGATACAGTATTCTGAATGCCTTTAATAAAAGGGATTCAACCTTGATAACTTTCTTGATACCTTCTGCGAATTCTTGGCGTAAATTCAAAAAGTTCACAATTTTTTCCTTCCCATACAGAGTAAAACCGTAGTTTGTGTTTCTTATAACTCCTATCTGTTCATCGCGGTATATCGCCCTAACATCAAGAATTTCTGTTTCTTTTGACATGTATAAGTCGCAAACTACATCTCTATGTCCAGGTTGAGGATTTAAATGTTCACAATATTCTCCTGTAAGCTCTCCTCGATCATCATTTCTGCTTTTTATAAATTCCACAAAGTTAAAAACTCTCCATAACTGCTGGGCACTTAGAAATAAGCATCTGTTTTTACTTGGTGGTAGGCTGGTGCATGAATAGTATGGCCCATCCCCGTTTGATTTTCTGTTTAAACTAAATTTAATGTCTTCAAAGTTGATTTCGTACTTTAAAAACTCTTCAATCGTTGTACTATTCTGACGAGAGGTAGCGGGAGCACAAGAATTTTCCATCTTGCAGGCTGAACAGATTACGGAAATATAATACATTTTACTGCTTCTTGCACTTTTTATACGATAGTCCCCTACAATCCCCCATTTTCGACCTTATTACTCCCCATCCCCAACCCTTCTTAGTGATTGTAAACGGTAATTTCAACCAATCACGTTAACGAAATGTGCTGAAGAAATATACACTTTGTACTTTGCTGGCTATATATATATATATATATATATATATATATATATATATATATATATATATATATATATATATATATATATATATATAAATATTTTTTTTTTTTTTTTTTTTTTTTTTTTTTTTTTTTTTTAATAATATAATTAATAATTACAAATAATATTTAAAATAAACATTACAAAACAGATTCTAATAACTTTTATATATATATATATATATATATATATATATATATATATATATATATATATATATATATATATATATATATATATATATATATATAATATATTTCACAGATCGACTTCATTTTAAAATGTTTCTTAAATTTTGTTTCCTCCGTTCCACTGTATAACACTTATTGCAGTTCATGGAAATTTCAATATATTTCATCTTCGAATCAACTGCAACAACATTAGAACAACAGTTCCAGTAAATTAAGTCGTATACGTCTCGGAATTCTTTTTTTTTCGGTTTCAATATTTCGTATGCAGGTGCACTATTTCCATCGACTATAGGTTGCCTTAACTCCAGTTTACCATTCAGCTTCTCCAATTTAGCTTCTTCTTCAACTGTTAAATCAGGTTTCTTGTCTATATGCCGCTTTATTTTGCGTTTAATCGACCTATCGATTATATTGGTCTGAAATGTTTTCCATTGTGCACAAGTTGAAATACTGTGGCTACCACCTTGAAATTTGAAAATGTGGCTTTATCCGCGGATTGAAAAGAATTCTGTAATCTACGCATCATTTCTGTTACTGTCAAATCATCAGCAACATCTCTATATCTGATATTTACGTGATACCTCATATCTCTAGGTGCTCTGTCATTGAAAATAAAGTTAATATTAATCCTCATAGTATTCCTGTTATAGTTAAGATCCCTCTGAATTTCTTGGACGACTTCTCGTATAACTGCCTCAAACGATTCTTCAAGTCCACCTTCATTATTGTTGAAGAAATTCTCGTCCCGGACTATAACTCTGTAGGTGTGCCGTTGCATATTGTTCCTCCTCAAGATCTCCATCCCCTCATGAGTGATATCAGCTATAGAACTCCTAATTCTTTTGCCAACACCGCGAACAGGCTTTATCTGTAAATATATATATATATATATATATATATATATATATATATATATATATATATATATATATATATATATATATATATATATATATATATATATATATATATATATATAAGACCACTATGCCGACTTGCCCTGATGCACGATCTTCTTTTTTCATAAACTTCTGCAACATTCGTGGTCTCTTTACTAATTTCCCCTTTGTCGAACACCACCTCTCTTCTTCTAGACCTCATTTCTTATTCTTAACCGAAACTCAGGTGTCTGAGTGCTCTGACAGCAAGCCCTACTCTGTTTCCTCCTACTGTCTCTATTCTCAATTTTCATCCAAAGGCGGATGTTGCGCTTATGTGCGCAACGATGTTATCTGTTCTCGTGTTTCTAATTTGGAGTCTTCTGAATTCTCTACCTTATGGCTTAAACTTTCTTGCAACTCTACAACTAAATTTATCTGTTCTGTCTACTTATCTCCTAACTCTACTGACTATCCAAAATTCTTCGACTATCTTAACTCCAAAATAGAACACATTCTTTCTTCTTCTCCCTTCTCCGAAATCATCATATTAGGTGATTTCAATGTTCACCACCGCCAATGGCTTTCATCTAGTTCTCATGATCCAGCTGGTGAACTCGCCTTCCAATTTTCTATCCAGAACAACCTTGAGCAGTTGGTGCAACTCCATACCCGTATCCCTGACCGTCTTGGTGATGAACCCAACATTCTAGACCTTTTTCTAACTTCTAATCCTTCTCCTTATACTGTTAAACTCTTTCCTCCTCTGGGTTCATCCGATCACCTTCTTATCTCCGTATCTTGTCTGTCTCCTCAAGTCTTCCGCAAGAACGGCCCCCGCCATCGGCGAGGAGACGTTTCTGGCATTTCGGTGCCACTAACTGGTCTGACTTGCGGTCGTACTTTTCTGATTTTCCATGGAATGATTACTGTTTCCGTGGGAGGGGTCCCTCGGAGTGCGCTGAGCGCATAACTGAGGTGATTCTCTCTGGCATGGAGGCGTACATTCCATATTCTTTCCCTTCCACTAAACCTAATAAACCTTGGTTTAACTCTGCTTGTTCTCGTGCTATCCGCCGCAGGGATGCTGCCTTCAGGGACTACCGTCGTCTTCAAACTCCAGAATCTCACGCATCTTATATTTCATCCCGGAATCGTGCAAAATCTATTCTTCGAGATACTAAAAACTCTTTTCTCCGTCGCAAATGCAATAATCTTTCTGGCTCCTCTTCCTCTCGCCCTTTCTGGCATTTTGCAAAAAATGTCAACTCTAACTTTGCTTCTTCCTCTTTCCCTCCTCTAGTATCTTCTGACGGTACAACTGCCGTTTTGCCTTCCTCTTAAAGCTGAACTCTTTGCTCAAACTTTTGCCTTAAATTCAACCTTAGACGATTCCGGAGCTGTTCCTACTCCTTCAACCCCCTCTAACTCATTTATGCCTAAAATTGTAATTTCTTCTAAAGACGTCACTTCTGCTCTCTCTGAGCTTAACACTAAGAAGGCGTACGGTCCTAATGGTATCCCTCCTGTGGTTCTCAAAACTTGTGCTTCCGAGCTTGCACCATGCCTTGGTAAACTATTTCGTCTATGTCTTTCTACTTCAACCTTCCCTTCTTGCTGGAAACGTGCGCTCATTCAGCCTGTGCCGAAGAAGGGGGACCCTCTCAGCCCTCTAACTATCGTCCTATTTCTTTAACCTCCGTTCTTTCTAAAGTTTTCGAATCTATCCTTAACAGGAAGATTTGGAAACATCTCAATTCTTCTAATCTTATCTCAGATAGCCAGTATGGCTTTCGAAAGAAACGCTCTACTGGTGATCTTCTTTCCCTTCTCTCTGACTCTTGGTCCTCCGCTCTTCGGCATTTCGGTGAATCTTTTGCTGTCGCGCTGGACATATCGAAAGATTTCGATAGAGTCTGGCACAAAGCTTTGATTTCCAAACTTCCCTCTTTCGGAATCTATCCTTCTCTCTGTGACCTTCTCTCTGATTTCCTTTCGGGTCGTTCTATAGCAGCTGTTGTAGACGGCCACCGTTCATCCTATAAATCTATTAATAGTGGTGTTCCTCAAGGATCTGTCCTATCCCCAACACTTTTTCTGTTTTTCATTAATGACCTTCTCTCTATTACTTCATCTCCTATCCACTCCTATGCTGATGACTCCACCCTTCATTACTCTTTTCAATTTGAAAGACGCCCCTCCCAGCAACAGTTAATAGAGGCAAGGAGGGTGGCCTTGGAGCAACTAACCTCTGATCTATCTCTCATTTCCAATTGGGGCAAAGAAAACATGGTCGTTTTCAATGCCTCAAAAACTCAATTCCTCCATCTCTCTACTCGACACAATCTTCCACACAACTACGATATCTTCTTCGAAAACACGCAACTCAAACCTTCATCTCTCCTTAATATTCTCGGTGTTTCTTTTTCTCGTGATCTTTCTTGGAAAGATCACATTACCTCTCTTTCTAAACAAGCTTCTAAGAGGTTGGGTGTTCTGAGGCGCCTTCAGTATTTCTTCACACCA
>SEYY01015145.1:20000-22084 GCA_009176605.1 Armadillidium nasatum | reverse complement strand
TTCAAACTCCAGAAACTTATGCAACTTATATTTCATCACGGAATAGTGCAAAATAACACTTAAAACTCATTTCTCTGTTTAAAATGCAAAAATTTTCTGGTTCTACTTCCTCACGCCCTTTCTCGTATTACTTAACTCTAACTTTGCTTCTTCCTCTTTCCCTCCTCTAGTAAAACTTTTGTTTTACTTTCCTCTAAAGCTGTACTCTTCTCTCAAACTTTTGTCTCTAATTCAACATTAGTCGATTCCGGAGCTGTTCCTACTCCTTCAACCCCCTCCAACTCATTAATGCCTAAAATTGTAATTTCTTCTAAAGATGTCATTTCTTCTCTGTCTCAGCTTAACACTAAGACGTACGGTCCTGATGGTATCCATCCTGTGGTTATCAAAATTTGTGTTTCCGAGCTTGCACCCTGCCCTGGTAAACTATTTCGTCTTTGTCTTTTTACTTCAACTTCCCTTCTTGCTGGAAACGTGCGTTTATTCAGCCTGTGCCGAAGGGGGACCCCTCCCAACCCTCTAACTAGCGTCCCATTTTTTTAACTTCAGTTCTTTCTAAAGTTTTTGAATCTATCCTTAACAAGAAGATTTGGGAACATCTCAATTTTCCTAATCTTTTCTCTGATCGCTAATATGGCTTTCGTAAGAAACGCTCTACTGGTGATCTTTCCCTTCTGTCTGAGTCTTGGTCTTCTGTTCTTCGGCATTTCGGTGAATCTTTTGTTGTCGAGTTGTACAATATCGAAAGCTTTCTTAGAGTCTGGAATAAAGCTTTGATTTCTAAACTTCTCCTTTTCGGAATTTATCCTTCTCTCTGGTTTTCTTTTCGGTCGTTCTATAGCGGCTGTTGTAGATAGAAATCGTTCTTCCATTTAATCTATTAATAGTGGTGTTCCTGAAGGATCTGTTCTATCCCCAACACTTTTTCTGCTTTTCATTAATGACCTTCTCTTTGCTACTTCATCTTTTATCCACTCCTATGCTGATGACTCCACCCTTCATTATTCTTTTCAGTTTGAAAGGCGCCCCTCCCAACAGCAATTAATAGACGTAAGGAAGGCAACCTTGGAGCAACTGACCTCTGATCTATCTCTCATTTCAAATTGGAGCAGAGAAAACACGGTTGTTTTCAATGCCACCAAAACTCAATTCCTCCATCTCTCTACTCGACACAATCTTCTACACAACTATGATATCTTCTTCGAAAACACTCAACTCAAACCTTCATCTCTCCTTTAATTTTCTTGATGTTTCATTTTCTTGTGATCTTTCTTTGAAAGATCACATTACCTCTTTTTCTAAACACGCTTCTAAGAGATTAGGTGTTCTGTGGCTTCTTCAGTATTCTTTCACTTCATCCCAAGTTGCTTGCTCTGTATAGGGGTGTTGTTCGCCCCTGTATGGAGTATGCGTCACACATTTGGGTGGTTCCACTCATAGAGCTATCCTTGAAAAGGTAGAGTCTAGGGATTTTCGCCTTATCTACTATCTTGATCTCACTAATTCTCTCCAGTCTCTTTTTGCCCATCGAGTTGTTACGTCACTCTCTCCATACTATCGCTATTACAATGACCACTGCTCTTCTGAACTCTCTCGTCGCATATCTCCTCCATTTAGAAGGGCTCGTGCGACTTGTCTTTCTACACAGTCTCATCTTTCTCTATTCAGTCTCAGACCCCAGACTTAACGGCTATGCTCAGTCTTACATGTACTCTAATGTTAAGTCTGGAACACACTTCCTTCATCTATTTTCCCAACTTCCTTTGACTTACACACCTTCAAACGACGTGTATCAGGTCATGTTGGCCTTTAATTTGACCAGGTTTCCGTATTTCCTCCTACTCTGGAGGAAATTTTAGTAGGCCTCTGACTTTTGCCCATCAGAGATGAAATAAAAAAAAATCATATCTAATAACTTTTGTAAATTTGCTTTCCGCCACTTATTCGCTCTAACTATATTGTAGCTAGCACCCCTTTCTGAAGGCTAATCTATTCAGTCTCTTTTCTTCTCCTAATTCCACCCTGAGAGATTCTATCACGCTTCATCGTACTTTTCCTTTCAGGTGTTCTATGTCCTTATCTAT
>SEYY01015145.1:12500-15000 GCA_009176605.1 Armadillidium nasatum | reverse complement strand
TTTTAACTTTCAATTGCTCTATACCTCGTAAAAGTAATGAAATTTGGCTGATTAAATAAGAAACTGAAATATGTCCCAAATTGTTATTTAAGAAAATGACGAAGAGCAAATTGGTAAGCCTATAATAAAAAAAACTTGCGTAAAAGCGCAAATTTGCGTGTATATATATATATATATATATATATATATATATATATATATATATATATATATATATATATATATATATATATATATATATATATATATATATATATATATATATATATATATATATATATATATATATATATATATATTAATATACCCCTAAAAACAAGAGACGGAAATCGCCTAAAAATATGCTAAAAACCGACTTAAGACATTGAAAAGTAAAACACTAAAATATATCGAAAGTATTGAATAAAATTGCAAGTTAGTTATAGATTAAAACTGAGAGCTTTCAATCCCAATCATCTGGAGATCTTTATCAAGCCACCACAAGGGGCAACGAGAAAAAGAAACAGACAAAAATTCAAAGAGGAAGAGAACTCCAATCACAAGATACCATGAGGAAAGAACGCAAGATAGGATTGACAAAAAGAAAACATACGAACACACATAATAATTCCAGAACTCAAAACAAAATAGCAAAAACTTTCAGGAAGAAAGACAAACAAAAATTAAAAACACACACACACATACACACACATAAACATATACAACATATTTATATATAATTATATATATATATATATATATATATATATATATATATATATATATATATATATATATATATATATATATATATATATATATATATATATATATATATATATCCTGATTCTTTCCTTAATAGAGCCTATCACAGGGCAAAAAAAAGCTTTTATAGAATAAATAATCAAGATGATTTAACGATGAGAACAGATGCAATTTGAAGGGATCCCATAGACTCAATCCAGATACTAAAAACTTTTTAAGCATGATATTAGAATTATACAATATATACCTCATAAAGTAGGAAAAAACTTCACACATGGTTCAAGAGGGGGGGGAGGACTTGGGAAAGAACATGGGAATTTACAGTATCGTCTGCTAAGATTGCGAGAAGAAATACATAGGAGAGACAGACGATTTGAAAAGAAAAATTTATCAACATAAATAAAGTTTAGAAATAGGTAATCGTAACTCAGCTCTTCATAAACACAGATTGGACCATAATCATTTCATTGATGTAAACACACATAAACTTCTGTCTGTTTGTGGTAATGCGCGGCATAGAAGACTCCTTGAGTCTTTTCTCATTAAAAATATTCCTAATTTTAATCACGACAATGGGTTTTAATATAGACAATATCCTTAATAACTTTTTACTTTCAGACCCATTTTTTTCGAAGATTTTAAAAGGATGCACCTGGCATGTTCCTTCTATTCTTATTTTAAACTGGTGACCTTTTGTTGAAATTATGCATGTGATGACGTATATTTGTTGTTTTAATGGGAGAGTACTGGATGCACTGTGATGCACTCTTGTGTGTGTTTGTTTAGGTAAGCGGGTGTATATATATATATATATATATATATATATATATATATATATATATATATATATATATATATATATATATATATATATATATATATATATATATATATATATATATATATATATATATATATATATATATGTATATATTTTTTTGTTTTTTTGTTTTTACAGAACGCCACCACTCACCGGATGAGCCCTTTTCAAGGAGGGGGCACACACATAAGGAGAAAATTCCTTTAGGCACACACACCTAAAGTAAAACCCTCAGGTGGGCACATACGGAAGCCTTGAAGAGAGGAAGATTAAATACAGGAGGAAAAATAGATGATGGTAGAGAGTTCCACAGAATAGAGGTGGCTGGAAAGAAGGAGGCAATACAACGGGCAAGCCTGGGGTTTCCTACGTCCACACAAAATTGGTGCGAAAGCAGGGCACCCCTTGTGCAACGAGGACGACGCAACGGTGGAGGAATGCGAGAGGCCAATTCCCTCGAGCACATGCCATTGTAATACCTATAGAAAAGAGATAGCGCGCCAACGTCACGTCGCAGAGATAGAGGGTCAAGAGAGTTTGAAAGTAGGGGACAGTTTATTAATCTTTTAGCTTTTGACTCAACCCTATCCAGAAGAGAGGAGGAGCCTGAGCCCCCCAAATGTGCGAACAGTACTCCATACAAGGGCGAATAAGACCCTTATATATTTGGAGTAACTGCTCAGAAGAAAAAAATTCTCGCAATCTGAACAGAACCCCAGCTTCTTAGAGGCCGCTTTAGCAACCATTGCGATATGAGGTTTCCAAGACAGTTTGTTGTTTATGTTTAGACCAAGAATATTAATGTTATTTACAGGTGAGACGGGAGAGCCATTCGAAGAGGATAGGAAAGTTAGGAGGTGTTTTTGAGAGGGAGATTGGAAGAAGTTGAGTTTTTAAAGAGTTGAATTTCACAAGGTTGCTATGACCCCACCGGGA
>SEYY01015145.1:2500-7500 GCA_009176605.1 Armadillidium nasatum | reverse complement strand
GCCAACAGCAAAAGATTCACCGAAATGCCGAAGAGAGGAGGACCAAGAGTCAGAGAGAAGGGAAGGAGATCACCAGTAGAGCGTTTCTTACGAAAGCCATACTGGCGATCAGAGTAAAGATTAGAAGAAATGAGATGTTCACAAATCTTCCTGTTAAGGATAGATTCGAAAATTTTAGAACGAACAGAGGTTAAAGAAATGGGACGGTAGTTAGAGGGTTGAGAGGGGTCTCCCCTCTTCGGCACAGGCCGAATGAGCGCACGTTTCCAGCAAGAAGAGAAGGTTGAAGTAGAAAGACATAAACTAAATAGTTTACCAAGGCAGGTTGCAAGCTCGGAAGCGCAAGTTTTGAGAACCACAGGAGGGATATCATCAGGACCGTACACCTTCTTAGTGTTAAGCTCAGAGAGAGCAGAAATAACGTCTTTAGAAGAAATTACAATTTTAGGCATAAATGAGTTGGAGGGAGTTGAAGAGTAGGAACAGCTCCGGAATCGTCTAATGTTGAATTAGAAGCAAAAGTTTGAGCGGCGAGTTCAGGTTTAAAGGAAGGCAAAACGGTAGTTGTACCGTCAGAAGATACTAAAGGAGGGAAAGAGGAAGAAGCAAAGTTAGAGTTAATATTTTTTGCAAAATGCCAGAAAGGGCGAGAGGAAGAGGATTCAGAAAGATTATTGCATTTTCGGTGGGGAAAAGAGTTTTTGGTATTTCGAAGAATAGATTTTTCAAGATTCCGGGATGAAATATAAGTTGAATGAGTTTCTGGAGTTTGAAGACGACGGTAGTCCCTTAAGGCAGGATCCCTGCGGCGGATAGCACGAGAATAAAAATAGTTAAACCAAGGTTTGTTAGGTTTAGTAGAAGGGAAAGAATATGAATATACGCCAGACCTCAGTTATGCGCTCTGCACACTCCGAGAGACCCCTCCCACGGAAACAGTAATCATTCCATGGAAAATCAGAAAAGTAAAACCGCAAGTCAGACCAGTTAGTTTCACCAAAATGCCAGAAACGTCTCCTCGCCGAAGGAGGGATCGTTCTTGCGCAAGACTTGAAGACACAGAGATAAGAAGGTGATCGGAAGAACCCAGAGGAGGAAAGAGTTTAACAGTGTAATGAGAAGGATTAGAAGTTAGGAAAAGATCAAGTATGTTGGGTTCATCACCAAGACTGTCAGGGATATGGATAGGGAATTGCACCAGCTACTCAAGGTTGTTCTGGATAGAAAACTCGTTGGCGAGTTCACCAGCTGAATCATGAGAACTAGATGAAAGCCATTGGCGGTGGTGAATATTGAAATCACCTGATATGATGATTTCAGAAAAAGGAGAAGATTGAAAGAATGTGTTCTATTTTGAAGTTAGATAGTCGAAGAATTTTGGATAATCAGAAGAATTAGGAGATAAGTAGACAGAACAGATAAATTTAGTTGTAGAGTTGCAAGAAAGCTTAAGCCATTAAACAGAGAATACAAAAGACTCCAAATTAGAGACACGAGAACAAACCACATTGTTGCGCACATATGCGTAACATCCGCCTTTGGCTAAAAATTGAGGGTAGAGACAGTAGGAGGAAACAGAGTAGGGCTTGCTGTCAGAGCACTCAAACACCTGAGTTTCTGTTAAGAATAAGAGATAAGGACTAGAAGAAGAGAGGTGGATTTTGACAATGTGAAATTTGTAATATATATATATATATATATATATATATATATATATATATATATATATATATATATATATATATATATATATATATATATATATATATATATATATATATATATATATATATATATATATTATTTTTTCATTTTAGCATTAGCTTATTGAGAGTTTATGAACGTTCGTAAACTTTCGAGTGTTTATGTGTTTGAGAGTGTGTGTGTGTTCGTGTGTGGAGGTGTTTGTTTGAATGACTAGATTGAGAGGACGTGGGGGTGGACGTATACGGGGTCTTTCTATTGATTTTGCTAACGTCCGTAGCCTTCGTGTTAATATCGAATCCGTGGAGTATCACCTCTCTAATTTTGATTCTAACCTTTTGCTTCTGTCTGAGACCCAGCTGGACAGGGATTCTTTCACTAACAAACTCAATATCTCAAACTATAACTTTTTCGCAATATCCGACTAATTGGTGGAGTCTGTGCTTATATTAACTTTAACACTTATGTGACACGTCTCGTAAATTTAGAATCTCCTAATTTCGATGAATTATGGCTTAAAATCTTTCTTCCTACTATTACAATTATCTTGTGTTTCTGCTATTGCTCCCCTAATGGAACAGATTTTTCACTTCTTTTTCAATATCTTACCACTTCTCACGAAACTGTTACCTTTTCGCATCTAAATGCTGGAATCCTCTACTTAGTGGATTTCAATGTACACCACACTGAGTGGTTGGGCTGTTCTCATACTGATACAGGTGGGAAGGAGGACAGATCATTCAGCATTCTCAACGATCTGGGGCAGTTGATTAGGGAACCCACACACATTCCAGATCGCCCTAACTGGTTCTTGAACACTCATGATTTATGCTTCACCACTACTCCGTATAAGTATAAATATATCATTTTCCCTCCTATCGGTAACTCTGACCATAATCTTATAGTTCTTAATTATAATGCTTTCTCTCCAACTGCACCTCCATGTACTAAACGTACTTTTTGGCACTTTAATCGGGCTGATTATAGGGCATAGCGTCGGTTTTTTGGTACATACCCTTGGAATGAATTCTGTTTTGTCCGGGAGGATGCTTCTGTCTCTGCCGAAAAAGGTAAGGGCCGTGATCACCGAAGGGATGGAAAGGTTCATTCCATCTTCAACTAAATCTTTTTCTCCTCAAAACCCATAGTTCGATAGTATTTGCTCTCGTGCCCTTCAATGCTTATCGGGTATGAGAAAAACTCTCCTTCTCCTATCGCTCTTCCTAATTTTCATTCAGTTCGGGATAGTTGTAGGGATATTATTTGACTGGCCAAGCGTGCTTTCACCAGAAGAAAGTGCACTGACCTCCTTGGTTCTCCTTCTGATAAAAATTTCTGGCCTCTAGCCAAAAGAATTTCTAATAACTTCTGTAATTTGCCTTTCCTCTTCTTATTCGTCCTGACGGCTCTGTTGTTAATACTCCATCTGAAAAAGCAAATCTCTTCGACCTCCTTTTTTCCCTCAATTCAATCCTCAATGCTTTCGCCTCTCCTCCTCCTCCTTCTCCTCTCTGGTATCCCATGTTAAATGTGATTTCACATGATCAGTTGTATGGAAACCTGAGAACTATGAACGTTAGGAAGGCCAGCTGCCCAGATGGAATTCCTCATCGTGATTTGAGGGATTGCGCGTCTGAGCTGGCACCTGTCCTCGTTCAACTCTACTCTCTTTGCCTAAATACAAATGCTTTTCCTCAATGCTGGATGCACACACATGTTCAGCCGATCCCTAAGAAGGGTAGCCGCTCTGATCCCATTAACTATCGTCCTATTGCTCTCACTTGTGTTCTGTCTAAAATCTTTGAAACTCTCTTTAACTCTCATTTCCTGGATCATCTGAAGTCTCATTCCCTTCTTTCAAATCATTAGTACGGCCTTCGACGTTCGAGGCCTATTGGTGACATACTTTCCTATCTTACTGATTTATAGTCTTCTGTCCTTAGGGATTATGGGGAGTCTTGTGTGGTGGCGCTTGACATTTCCAAGGCTTTTGACCGGGTGTGGCATGCGTTACTACTTCCCAAGCTCTCTTCCTTTGGATTTCCTCCTTCTCTTTGCTTACTATTGTCTAGTTTTCTCTCAGATCGTTCCATATCGGCACTTGTAGATGGAGCGACCTCTTCCGCTTTTTCTGTCAATTGTGGTGTTCCTTAGGGTTCTGTTCTGTCTCCAATAGAACTTTTCATCAAAAATCTTCTCATCTCCACTTCTAACTCTGTTTATTCTTTTACTGATGACTCAACTCTCCATTCTTCCTCTCATTTCAAATCTGCTCTCTCTTTTGCTTCTAGAACTGCTTCTCGTCTTCAACTTTAACTCCATTCTTGTCTATCTGGACGGGTTTTCCCGGTTGGGTTGCCTCAACCTTGTGAAATTCAACTTTTTAAAAACTCAACTTCTTCACATCTCCCTCTCGAAATCCCTTCCCAACTTTCCTATCTCTTTTGACGGCTCTCCCGTCTTACATGTAAACAGTCTTAACATTCTTGGTCTAAACATAAAAAAATTAAACTTTCTTGGAAACCTCATATCCCAATGGTTGCTATGGCGACTTCAAAGAAGCTCTGGGATACTGTTCAAATTACGGGAATTTTTTTCTTCCGAAAAAAGTTTCTCTAATTATATAATTCTAATTCACTCTTGTATGGAGTACTGTTCTCACATTTTGGGGGAGGGACTCCGGTTCCACCTTTCTTTGGGATAGGGTTGAGTCTAAGGCTAAGAGATTAATAAACTGTCCGCTCCTTTCAAACTCACTTGACCCTCTGTCTCTGCGACGTGACATTGGTGCACCATCTCTTTTGTATAGGTCCTACAGTAGCAGCTTCTTTAGGGTACTGACCTCTCGTATTCCACCATCATTGTGTCGCCCTCTTTGCACAATGGGAGCCATGCTTTCGCATGAATATTATGGGAATATGGTAAACCCCATGTTTGTCCATTGTGGTGCCTCCTTCTTTCCAGTTATTTCTGTTCTGTGGAACTCTCTGCCATCATCTGTTTTTCCTTTTGTATTTAATCTTCCTCTCTTTAAGTCCTCCGTCTGTGCCCACCTAAGAGATTTGCGTTAGTCGGGATTGGGTGGGTTTCTCTTTTATTTTTAATTTATGTTCCCTCCTTGAAAATGACTTGACACGTGAACGTTGGCAATCTGTAATATATATATATATATATATATATATATATATATATATATATATATATATATATATATATATATATATATATATATATATATATATATATATATATATATATATATATATATATATATATATATATATATATATATATAT
>SEYY01015144.1:0-10000 GCA_009176605.1 Armadillidium nasatum | reverse complement strand
GAACTCGCATTAACGATAATTGCACAAATAAAATTATAAATAGTAGTAGTGAGGCATTGTGAATGTCAGTAACAGGAGGAGATAGAGAAGATAAAGGAGATAGAACAACAGGTGAGCAACAGGTAGCGTCATCTTTATTAAGCCCACCAACTACACCAGCGACTAGCAGAGAAGAAAGGCAAAGGGAAAGGAGAGTAGAAAGCACACAAAATTTAGGCGCGATGACTGACAACAATACAGGTAATGATGGAAGGAACAACTCTTATTTCCAAAGGTTCTTTTACGCCAAACATATAATTCCAATGCTGGAAGGACCCCCCTTAGCGGGTGGTCCAGCAATAGGCCCCTCAGTTCACTTATAGGTCAGGTTATTGGAAAGAAGTTTCATATCTGAAAATATCACTTCCGAAGAGGAAAGAATAGCGATGGCGAGTAGCCACATTTCGACGAATGAGGAATCCTCAGCGCGATTAGTATTGGAAACCTCTTTAGAAATAAGAAATACAAATACCTTTGAGGAGTTCAAACAAGCCATGATAACCAACTTAGCACCGGCCACATCAACTAGGATATATTAAAAATTCGAGGAACTTTATCGAATCCCTTGGAATAAATCATCAAACATAACAGCACATATGAATCAGGCTCTCTTGCATTCTTAACCGACTATTGTGAAGAAGCTGATGTAATTAAAATAGAGGAAAAAGTGCAAAGACTGCTGTTAGCATCGATGTTGTATGTAAAATTGCCATCAAAAGCGTTGAAAGTAGAGGTTAATAAGGCACTTGCTGCAGATAAAACTATCACTGCATTGATAGCTGAGCTTACCGAGAAAATCGGATAAGTAAGAGAATCCAAACGGTCCGGCGAGAAGGAACGGATTAATGTTGTAAGAGAAAGAAAGATAGGTGGCTCATGCACACCAAACAATAAAGCAAAATATAAGAATCAATATAGAAGGGAATACAAAGTGAAAAATGATTATGAAGAAAGCTGGAAGGAACAAGGAAACCAGTAAAACCAGTATTGGAAACCAAAAAAAGGAGACAGGAGGCGAGGAAAGCAAAATAAAGGAGGAGGAAAATTTAAATGGAATCATCCGAAAAAGGGTGAGAGATACGCAAATGACAATTATGTCAGAAAAGATGAATCCCGGAAGAAGTGAGAGAATCAAGAATAAAGACTGGCAGCCAAGACAAGCCAGAAAGAAGAATAAGGTGTACGATAATCCACAAAATAGGAACACGAAAGATTTTTATGAACGTAAATCGACTCCGAAATTCAGACCAGATTTCCGGAATAGAAAGCATAAAGTAAATGAGATATCCGAAATACCTCGCTATGAACAGAAAAAGGAAGATGAAGATGAATCTGAAGATGAATCAGATAGCGATTCAGAAGATAGCGAAGAGGAATATGAGGAATCCGAGAGTGAATATGAAGAAGAAGAAGACTCTGTGCAAAAACCTTTTTTAGGCTCAGGAAAACTGGCCGAAAGAGGGCAGGAGTAAAAATAGCACCAAGAAGTCCTCATGGTAATGCAGTTCTTGACATGGATTATGGGATATTTGGAACTGAGGTATCTCGAAACAAGAAAAAGGGAAAAGAAAAGTCCGAAAAAATTATAGCTGCATACCATATACCCTTAGAGGTAATAGGGAAATACAAGCGGAACAAAGAAGGAGCATTTATCGACCTTAAAAGGTTTAAACAGATAATAGATACAGATAAAGTGAAGGTGCGAAAAGTAGGAATAAAATTGAAATCAATTAAAAGTGGTGATATACTCGTATATGGGAGAGTGAAGTTGAAAATAAAACTTTGCAAAAATATACATGAAATAAATGCGATAATAGTAGGCGATAAATGCTCTTTTAAAGGCAATTTATTATTAGGCTGTGACAGCATGTCAGCCTTGCCCTTAAAGTTAGACTTCAAAAACAATAAATTGTTTTATTATGAAGCATCAAAGAAGAAAGAAATACCTCTTCAAGTAAGCTACAAGCGCAGCATTGTTACACATGTAATAAGAGGGGAAGAAAAGTCAACAAAGAAAATGAGGCACATATGTCGAAGGGTCGACCAAGGCAAAAAGAAGCCTTAAAGGACTACTTATTATAAATTTCGTTTGGATGTGGAACAAAATAGTCCAAAAGTGTTGTATTCTCAACAATATTAACAACCGTGAATATACGAAGAAGAAATTAAGAAGTGGACAGAAAGGTAACTGCAAGAAGGGTTGATTGTACCTTCTGTGTCACCTTTCTCGTTACCCTTGTTAGTAGTACCTAAAAAATTGGAAGTTCACGCATTTGTATTGACTTCAGGAAGATAAACAGGAACTCGGTTTCTGACCGGTATCCTATTCCTGATATTGTGGAAACTATCAATAGTTTGGGAAAAGCGAATGTGTTTAGTACTCTGGACATTAAAGAAGGGTTCCACCATGTAAAATTGGCAAAGGAATCGAGGCGTGTACTGGCATTTCGATCCCCACTGGGTTTTTTTTCAACCCACAGTGCTGTCCATGGGGTTAAAGCAAAGTCCGGCTTTGCAAGACAGTTTTATCCGGTTGCATCGGAATTGACTGTTTGTCAAATATTGATGACATTATCATCTTTACGAAAGATATACCATCAAATTATGCGAGTTTGGGGAAATTATTTGATGCTTTGCGTAGAAATGATTTGCATATCAAACTCGAAAAATGTTCATTCTTTAGAAAAGAAGTTACTTTTCTGAGATTTCTGATTTCAGATAAAGGAATCACTGTAGATCTAGGAAAGCTAGAAACACTAAAGGAAATAAAGAGCCCCAAAGATGTAGCTGAGATAAGGTCATCTATGGGTTTCTTCAATTTCTTTAGGAAGCTGATACCAGATTTCAGCTCAATAGCGGCTCCCATTAATAAATTACTCAAGATGAAAGTAAAGTTTGAGTGGGGGGCAAGAGCAAGAAGAAGCTCTGGTGAAGTTAAAGGAAGTATTGATGCAAGAACCATTGGTTCAAAATCCAAACTAAGAGAAAGAATTTATCTTAGTTACTGAGGCATCAAAAAACGGACTTGGTGTGGTATTACTACTACAAGACGACAACGGAGTGGAACGACCTGTTAGTTTTGCTAGTAGAACTTTGACGATGAGTGAAAAGAATTACTCCATTACTGAACTGGAAGCATTGGGGATAGTGTTTGCTATTAAGAAGTTCAAAAACATGATATACCGTTACCCTGTCAGGGTACGCACTGATCATACAGCAGCCGTACATATATTTGAGAATAAAGAATATATTTCGTCAAGATTGGAACGTTGGTCGTTGACAATTAATGACTTCAACCCCGTCTTTGAGTACATAAAAGGAAAGAGTAATCATGTGGAAGATTATTTGTCCAGACATGTACCAGATGATGAAGAGATAGAGTCCGACTAAGACAATGTAGATTATGTCCAACAGTGGGCGTTACCGAAAAGAAGTCGGATAACAATAGAGGAGAAAACGTTATTATCGTTAGATGTAGCGACAAAATGAAGGATTGGTATATAGCATTAAAACAAGGAAAAGATGGAACAGGGTTAAGAATGTATAAGGAAATGATATTCATGAACAGAGGACAAGAATATTGAATATACATACCTATTGCATTAATTGAAACAGCCATACAAGTCACTCATAGTACAGTTGGATCTGGACACTCAGGTGTTGAAAGAACTATGAGAAGATTGAAAATAGATATTATTTTAAGAAAATGAGAAAGTTAGTAGAAGAGTATTGTAGTCAATGTAACATCTGTCTAGAATTAAAAGGGAAGAACTAAAAGAGCCAGCTTGGAACAGTACTCATTAGCTGAAATCCCTTTAGAGAGAGTAAGTCACAAGGGCATAGGTATATACTAGTGTTCAAATGTCAAAGTACTAGATATATAGAGCTAGTAGCATTGAAAACTAGAGAAGAAAGAACGATAATAAACAGTTTAATTGAAAGAATAATAGTTCCACATACTTGTTCAGATGTGTTGATTAGTGATAACGCAGGGGAATTTAAAGGACTTCTGATGAAGAACTTCTGTAGTAAATTTGGGATAAAGAAGGAAACAACAGGGCAAAGCTATAGTAGAGAGCGAAAATGCTGAGATTACGACGTATTTGAAATGTTTCACAGCAGAAAAACACAAGTATTGGCTGCAGTATATATCATTGGCACAGGCTACGTTGAATAGTACGTTTAACGTGAGCCTTCAAAATGATCCACACTTTTTGCTTTTTGGATACACCAAAAGAATGCCATATAATGTGCCAAATAGCACATTGATAAAATCCAAAACATCGTCAGGAAAGTTGGATGAAGTTACGGAGGAGATATACTATCGAATAAAGAGAATTCTAGAATTGAGCGAGGAAATGTTGGAGAAGGAAGTGAAAAAATACACTAAGAATAAAGAAAAGTAAAGTCAAGACGGAAAAAATAGAAGTAGGAAGTCTAGTGTATAGGCAGGCGGTAAAACCACTATATTTATCACTTAAACTATACCGACAATGGAAAGGTCCTTTTCGAGTGGAAGGTGTTGCCAATAAATTATAAAAAGGGAACAAATATATTTTGCGGGACCCTAAATCCAATAAGTTATATAATTGCCATTGTGACAATTTCCGAGTTGAAAAATTGAGATCATCAAACCCAGATAAGTGATATAAAAGTTTTTAATAGTGGTTTTCCTCGAATATCTCTTATATCACCAAATATTTTTCTGTTTTTCATTAGTGATTTTCTCTGCATTATTTCATTTCTAATCCACTCCTAAGCCGATAATTTTACCCTCTATTAATCCTATTATTTTAAAGACCATCTTACTCAATAGCAATTAATTATCTTTTTGAGGGTAGCTCTGGAGAAACTAACCTCTGATCGTTCTTGAATTTCATAATGGAGGAGAGAAAACATAGTTGTTTTTAGTACACCAAAAACTCATTTCGTCTGTCTTTCTACTCGATATAATATTTCACACATGCCATCTTCGAAAACACAAAATTCAAACCTTCATCTGTCCTAAATATTCACTGAGTATATTTTTCTCTGGATCTTTCTTTTTAAGTAAAAAATTATTTCTCTTTCTAAACAATTTTTTAATGATTGACTGTTCTAAGGTGAATTTGAAACTTTTTCACTCCACTACCGTTGCTTGTTCTTTAAAGATGGATATTCTTTCATGTATTTTATTAACACAGTTTTGCTTTCAAAGGTGAAATTTAGGGATATTCGTCCTATAGCCTATTTTCCTCTTATTAACTTTATCGGTATCATTTTCTGTTGGTAAGTCAACCTCACGCTTTTTTACAAAGTCTCATTCTTTTTCATTCCAATTCTCTAACACTAGACTTTATCTCTATGCTTAGTATTACATGAACTACGTTGTAAAGTCTGAAACTCATTTTTATTTACATATTTTCCCAAGTTATTTTAATTAGAATATGAACTTTCATATGCCTTGTATCTGGGAAAATTGGTTTTAAATTTTACCCATCTGGAGAATTTTCTACTTCTGCTGGTGAATGGTAGGTCTCTGGTCCTTGCACATAAAGATATATATATATATATATATATATATATATATATATATATATATATATATATATATATATATATTATATATATATATATATATATATATATATATATATATATATATATATATATATATATATATATATATATATAATATATATATATATATATATATATATATATATATATATATATATATATATATATATATATATATATATATATATATATATATATATATATATATATATATATATATATATATATATATATATATATATATATATATATATATATATATATATATATATATATATATATATATATATATATATATATATATATATATATATATATATATATATATATATATATATATATATATATATATATATATATATATATATATATATATATATATATATATATATGAATTTTTAAAGTCTGCTATACTGGGAATCGAACCATCGACCTCTTAGATGAGAGGCGTTACTAACCGAGCCGAAACAGTACAAAAGAGGAGCAGCTTCTGGAAGTCTCAAGAAATAACTCTCTTTTGATCCACGAGCAGTTAGTCAATTTAAAAAGATATTTTTTTTTTTTTTTTTTACACATCACCACCACTCACGGGGAAAGCCCTATTCAAATAGGGGGTGTCAAAAAAATAAAAAATAAAGTAGAAGAATAAAAAAAAAATATTAATTAAAAATTAAAACGACCCCTGTAGGAGCTACCTAACGCAAATTTCTTAGATGAGCGCAGACGCGGGCTTTAAAAAAATTGAGATTAAATTCGGCAGGAAATACAGAAGATGGGAGAGAATTTCACAGAACAGATGTGGCAGGAAAGAAGGAGGCACCACAGTGGACAAACCTGGAGTTGCCTATGTCCACGCAAAGTTGATGTGCAGATACACCCCTTGTGCTACGAGGACGACGTAAAGGTGGAGGTATTCGGGTGGAAGTTCCCTCGAGCATTTGCCGCTGTAGTACCTATAGAAAAGAAATAGGGCACCAACGTCGCGTCGCAAAGATAAAGAGTCAAGTGAATTAGAAAAAGTGGAACAGATTATAAGTCTTTTAGCCTTTGACTCAACCTTATCCAAAAGACGGGTGAAACTGAGCCACCCCAGATATGAGAGCAGTACTCCATACAAGGGCGGATGCGACCCTTCTATAATTGGAGTAACTGCGAGGAAGGAAAAAATTCTCGCAGTCTAAACAGAACTCACAGCTTCTTTGAGGGCGCCCCAGCAACCATTGTGATATGAGGTTTCCAAGACAATTTTTTGTTTATGTGAAGACCAAGGATGTTTATATTGTTGACAGGAAAGGTGGGAGAACAATCGAAAGAAACGAAAAAGTTAGGAGGTGTCTTTGAGAGGGAGATTTTTAGAAGTTGAGTTTTTAAAGAGTTGAATTTCACAAGGTTGAGACGGTCCCACTGGTAAATTCTATCCAGATCTGCAAGAATGGAATCGGAAAGATGAAGACGAGAAGAAACTCTAGATGCAAAGGAAGGAGCAGATTTGAAATAAGTAGAAGAATGGAGGGTTGAGTCATCATCGGCATAAGAATGTATAGGGTTAGATGAACAGCTGAGAAGATCATTAATGAAAAGTAAGAATAGAGTAGGAGATAAAACAGAACCCTGAGGAACACCACTATTGACAGGAAAGGAAGAAGGAGTCGCTCCATCAACTACAACCAAAATGGAACGATTAGAAAGAAAGCTAGACATAAGTAAGCAAAGAGAAGGAGGAAACCCAAAGGAGGTGAAATTGGAAAGTAGTGACGCATGCCATACTCGGTCAAATGCCTTAGATATGTCAAGCGACATCACACAAGTCTCCCCATGGTCGTTAAGGGCAGAAGACCATAAATCTGTGAGATTTATAGACCTCGAACGTCGAAAGCCATACTGATGATCAGAAAGAAGGGAATGAGATTCCAGATGATTCAAGAAGTTAGAGTTAAGAAGGGTTTCAAAGATTTTATACAGAATACATGTGAGAGCTATAGGGCGATAGTTAGAAGGATAAGAGCGGCTACCCTTCTTCGGAATAGGCTGGACCAATGAGCGCTTCCAAACACTGAGGGAAAGGGTTGGTATTGAGGAATAGAGAGTAGAGTTGAACAAGGGACGGAGCCAGCTCAGAAGTTAATTTAAAAAGATATGATATCGTATATATATATATATATATATATATATATATATATATATATATATATATATATATATATATATATATATATATATATATATATATATATATATATATATATATATATATATATATATTATATATATATATATATATATATATATATATATATATATATATATATATATATATATATATATATATATATATATATATATATATATATATATATATATATATATATATATATATATATATATATATATATATATATATATATATATATATATATATATATATATATATATATATATATATATATATATATATATATATATATATATATATATATATATATATATATATATATATATATATATATATATATATATATATATATATATATATATATATATATATATATATATATATATATATATATATATATATATATATATATATATATATATATATATATATATATATATATATATATATATATATATATATATATATATATATATATATATATATATATATATATATATATATATATATATATATATATATATATATATATATATATATATATATATATATATATATATATATATATATATATATATATATATATATATATATATATATATATATATATATATATATATATATATATATATATATATATATATATATATATATATATATATATATATATATATATATATATATATATATATATATATATATATATATATATATATATATATATAATATATATATATATATATATATATATATATATATATATATATATATATATATATATATATATATATATATATATATATATTATATATATATATATATATATATATATATATATATATATATATATATATATATATATATATATATATATATATATATATATATATATATAATATATATATATAGACAGAGATATGTGGAAGCAAGGAACATGAGTGATAATACAAGGAAGAGACTTAAGAAGGAGTCATGGACCAAAATAGGAGCGGACCTGGAGAACGATATGAAAGGTACGAGAAAGTTAATATATGGTCTGGCAAAGAAATACAGAACAAAAGTAAACAACGAATGCCCCGTGGTCCTCAATAAAAACGGAGAAAGACTAGTGGAGGAGGAGGAGATTGATGAGAGATGGGAGGAGTATTTTCGAGAGCTCCTGAACGTGCAGGAAGGTGGGGAGGAGGAGGGCGAAAGAGAACTAGATGAGATTGAGCAGGAAAACGGAGAGAATTTGACAACACGAGAGGATGGTGAGGGATGTACTGTCCGTTTTAAAAAACGGTAAAAGTCCTGGAATAGATGGGATACCTGCGGAACTTCTTAAAACGGGACCTGCAATGGTTGGATGGCTGACAGATATTTTCAACCAAGTATGGAAGGAAGAAAAGGTGCCACATGAATGGATTAAGACATTGAAATGCCCTATCTATAAGAAGGGAGATAGGAGAGATTGAGGAAACAATAGGGGGATCTCACTCCTGGTTGTGGTCTTGAAAGTGTACGAGAGGATTCTGGAGAGAAGACTGAGACTGACTGTAGAGGAGGCACTGGGAGAGTGGCAACATGGGTTCAGACCATGGAGAGGAACGATGGATTTGATATTCTCAATGAAAATGATGTTTGAGAAAACGATAGAGTATGGAGAAAAGATATATGTGGCCTTCATAGACCCTGAAAAAGCTTTTGACAGGATCCCCCGTGAAAACTTATGGAGGGTTTTGGGAAGAAGAGAATATGCGGTGGATAGGAAAATGGTTAAAGTTATTAAGAATCTATATTACACAAGCGAGAGTGCAGTAAGACCTAGATCTGGAGAACCTAGATGGCTTGAAGTGCGAACTGGTGTGAAACAAGGTAGCGTGCTTTCACCACTACTCTTCATACTATACATGGACGAATGCTTAAAAAACATGTGTGTAAATGAGGAAATGGAAGATACTTTCGTATATGCAGATGATGCCGCGGTGATCACAAGAGAGGCTGCAGCATTGCCGAATGCGTTGGAGAGATGGAACACAGAGATGGAGGAAATGGGAATGAAGCTGAATAAACAGAAGACGGAGGTGATGGTGGTGGCGAGGGATAGGGAGACGATAGATATTAGAATACAAGGTGAAGAGATAAGACAGGTGAGAAGTTTTGAGTATCTGGGAGAAACTTTCGAAGAGCAGGGCCAGATGGAGAGGGAGATGACTAGAAGGATCGACAAAGTTTACTAGGAATGTT
>SEYY01015143.1:262500-270000 GCA_009176605.1 Armadillidium nasatum | reverse complement strand
CAATTTTTAGCAAAGCCAAATTGAGTTTGCGAGAGAAGTCCGTTTTCTTGTAAATATATAATTAGTGAGTTGAGTGTGGACTAATTTCTCAAAGATTTTGCTAGTTGTATGCAAGATTGAGATTGGACGAAAATTTTTCGTGAGGGAAGTGTCAGTTGACTTGGAAACAGGAGTGACTCTGGCTTTTTATCAGATCAGTTGGGTAATGACCTAATGCTAGTGACTTGCTATTTAGTGTGGCTAATATAGGGGAAATTTCTTATTTACAGTACTTGTAAATTCAGTTTGGTACTCTATGTATGTCAGAGATTTTGTTCTTCAAACTATTTGTGACACACTCGACGTCCGATGATGATATATTTTCGAATGGAAAATTCTACACGTCGTTTGGTCTTATTATATTCAGCAAACGATACCTCAGCCTGGGGACATCAGCTGCTAATTTTGCAACTATGATAGTCAAGTAGGAGTTCAATTCGTCGGCTATATGTTGTTTGTTTGTCATTCTTTGCTATCTATTCTTAATTCTTTGATTACTATTTCTTTATCTTTTTGATAGTTTACGATGTCGTTCATTATTCCCCATTGGCAACGGCGATTGGTTTGGGTCTGCTAAAATTTTTTCCAAATTAGTCAATTTTGGCCTTCCTTATCAGCTAATTATATAAATAAAAATAAAATTAATAATATTAATAATAATATTTATAATGATAATAAAGATAAAAGCAATAAAATTAATATGAAAAAATGAATAATATGAATATAAATTTTAATAATAATATTAAAGATACTTATAATAGTAATAATGATAATACTGATAAATAATTATTATTAATAAATTATCACTAATACTTATGCTATCATAATTACTACCACTACTACTACTAATACTACTACTACTACTACTACTACTAATAATAATAATAATAATCATAATGATAATCAATAGGCGTATATAATAAAATACATAATGGAAAAAAAGTGATATTTATAAAAATTTTATTTAAAAGATTTAATATAAAAGTAATTTGCATTTATATTGACCATAATGTATTAATTTTTTGTTTTTAAAATTCATTACAACGTTTTGTAAAGTATAAAATATATTCAATGGCTATCAATCATTTCAGGTGCTCACTCGTTTAAGCATACACGCGCGGTCTTACAAATTTATATATATATATATATATATATATATATATATATATATATATATATATATATATATATATATATATATATATATATATATATATATATATATATATATATATATATATATATATATATATATATATATTATATATATATATATATATATATATATATATATATATATATATATATATATATATATATATATATATATATATGTGTGTGTGTGTGTGTATGTGTGTATGTGTATGTGTTTGTTTGTTTGAATGTGTTGGTGTATGTGTGCCAAACGTCGGGTCACAGTTCAGCAGTAAAGTTTAAAAATAAATAAATAAAAAATAAAAAATAATTAAAAAAATTTCATTGCCTATTTAATACATCTTCACTTTGCTTTCTTTGTATACTTTATTTTTAAGAAACATTAATACTTTCAGAAAGCTAACTCCCATTTATCTTTAACATCAACTCTTATTTTTTCCCAACTTCTTCATGATTTAATAAAATGACTCTTTCCTCTATCAATTCGTATTATAGTATTAATTGCAGGCCAACTGTCGTTTAAGGTAATGGCTTCAGATGTTTTTTTTTTTTTTTTTTTTTTTTTTTTTTTTTTTTTTTTTTTTTTTTTTTTTTTTTTTTTTTTTATTTCCTTGCCACTCTATACTATTATCAAATTACGAAACTATCAATTTTTAAAAATATTTGTACGGTTATTTTGCAACCTTATAGGAATTGTATCTGTTTATTCTCTACTAAAACAAAGATTGATTGTAATTTCAATGATTTTAGCAAGCTTAAATTTGGTTATTTCTCATTTTCATTCATTATCATATTGAATTAATTCAAATGCTGAGTGAAGATTTTTTAGTACAATTCTATAGGTAAAAACGCCTCAAATGAATATATGTATAATTGTAAAAATACCCTATTATATATATATATATATATATATATATATATATATATATATATATATATATATATATATATATATATATATATATATATATATATATATATATATATATATATATATATATATATATATATATATATATATATATATATATATATATATATATATATATATATATATATATATATATATATATATATATATATATATATATATATATATATATATATATATATATATATATATATATATATATATATATATATATATAATATATATATATATATATATATGTGTGTGTGTGTGTGTGTATGTAATACGAATATGGGAGTGCGTGTATGCACGAACTAAGTTTTAAACTAGCTTAAAATTGAAAGGAAAACATCTTTTAGAAGTTATATTCAAATACACATTCTCTAAATTTAAATACTTCTGCCAAGGAAGTTAAAAAAAAAAAAAATCAATCCTTGCACGTGACCCTATAACCCAAGTACAACCATCGGTGAGTTTTTGAGGCCACTAACGTATTTAAACGTGAATAAAAAGAAAGGCTTCTTGAACTTCTCAAAAACAAGTAAGAAAATGCATCCTTTGTCATACAAATAGTGATCGATCGATTGGGGCAAGCAACACGTGTCCAGTGGCGTAAGATGGCGTGGATTCGGCTTTTATCCTTTAATCACGATTACATGAAAAACTCTTAAAAGGTAATTAGTTTCTCTCTCTCTCTCTCTCTCTCTCTCTCTCTCTCTCTCTCTCTCTCTCTCTCTCTCTCTCTCTCTCTCTCTCTCTCGTGTATGTGTGTGCAAATCTTCAACGTATTCCTGGGGTATGCCAACTTATGGGACTAGATTTAACAAGCAAACTGTGAATGAATAACTGCGTATTTTTTTCAAAACATAACAAAGACAGCGTTGAAAATAACTGGTCGCGTGCAACATTACACACAGGTCTTGATTATGTCTTGGTGTTCTTGTGTTTATTATATGTAACTTAAAACGAACTTTGCTATCTATCTTTTCTTAATCTTCTTGTATAATATATATATATAATATATATATATATATATATATATATATATATATTATATATATATATATATATATATATATATATATATATATATATATATATATATTATATAATATATATATAATTTTTAAAATATTAAATGAGTTATTAATAAGGAACAAAAAATTTTTAAAAAAAATAAAAAATTCTAAAATTTTCTTTAAATTCATAAAATTTTAGTGAACAATTTATTCCTTCGCTTCTTTTATAAAATTGACCTCACGATTTCTCGTGAGTTTCGAGTATATTACTCAAATCTTTTTTTCAAGAAGCAATAACAGTTCTTCTTCTTCTTCTTTTTTCGGATTCTTCTTCTTCTTCTTCTTCTTCTTCTTCTTCTTCTTCTTCTTTCTTCTTCTTCTTCTTCTTCTTCTTCTTCTTCTTCTTCTTCTTCTTCTTCTTCTTCTTCTTCTTCTTCTTCTTCTTAGCTAGTGTATTAGGGAAGTGAAGCTCATGATAGGCAAATAATAGGTTACTAAGAGTAGAATGTCATTATCTTTATTATTAAATGTTTAAATATTTTTATGAGGGAGCTATTATATTTTCTTTTATTTTTATTTTTTTAATTGTATATTGGATCTTAATTTCCTTTTTCAAATAATTTGATAATATTTATTATGTTTATACTTGTTTTTAGTATTTTTAATTTATTAAAAGAAAATCGGAAGTTTGTCCATAATATAAAAATGAAATTGTTTAAAAAACATGTGTGTATGTGTGTGTGCATGTGTGTGCATATTAATAAGAAAATTTTAACTTTTGTGATTAATGAAATTTCCACAGAAAGTTTTTTTTGAGTAACTTTATTATATATATATATATATATATATATATATATATATATATATATATATATATATATATATATATATATATATATATATATATATATATATATATATATATATATAATATATATATATATATATATATATTATATATATATATATCACTTCTGGTAGGCAAAAGCCAGAGGCCTACTAAAATCTCTACCAGAGTTAGGGAAGAACTTGGAAATCTTATCAAGTTAAAGGCCTACATGTCACGACATACGGCGTTTGAAGGTGTAAGTCAAAGGAAGTTGTGAAAGTAGATAAAGGGAGTCTGTTCCATACTTTACTAGTAGAGAAAGTGCAAGATTGAGCATAGCGGTTAAGTCTGGGGTAAGAGAGTTGGAAAGAGAAAAGATGAGATTGTGTAGAAAGGCGTGTCTCACGAGCTCTTCTCAATGAAGGAGGAAGGCGACGTGAAAGTTAAGAAGAACAGTATCCATTGTAATAGAGAGAGTGTTGTAATAATTCGACGGGAAGAAAGAGATTCAAATGAATTAGTCAGAATGGAAGATTTGAAAAGACGAAAGGTCCTAGACTACACTTTTTCAAGGAGAGCTGTATACTCCATACAGGGGCTAACAACACCCTTATAAAGAGCAAGCAACTGAGAAGAAATAAAGAAATTCTGAATTTTATATATATATATATATATATATATATATATATATATATATATATATATATATTATATATATATATATATATATTATATATATATATATATATATATATATATAATATATATATATATATATATATATATATATATATATATATATATATATATATATATATATATATATATATATATATATATATATATATATATATATATATATATATATATATATATATATATATATATATATATATATATATATATATATATATATATATATATATATATATATATATATATATATATATATATATATATATATATATATATATATATATATATATATATATATATATATATATATATATATATATATATATATATATATATATATATATATATATATATATATATATATATATATATATATATATATATATATATATATATATATATATATATATATATATATATATATATATATATATATATATATATATATATATATATATATATATATATATATATATATATATATATATATATATATATATATATATATATATATATATATATATATATATATATATATATATATATATATATATATTATATATATATATATATATATATATATATATATATATATATATATATATATATATATATATATATATATATATATATATATATATATATATATATATATATATATATATATATATATATATATATATATATATATATATATATATATATATATATATAATATATATATATATATATATATATATATATATATATATATATATATATATAATTATAAAATTAAAATTGTAATTAAATTAATAATAAATAGGGTACTTTGATAATAATGATTAATAAGACAACTTGCACAGGAAATTGAAAAAAAATAGATTTTTGATCGATTGGCTAAAATAGATAAGATTGAAAAGATATAACAATAATAATAGTAATAATAACAATAATAATAATAATAATAATGATAATAATAATAATATTTACAATAATAATAATCGTAATAATGATAATAGTAATAATAAATAATAATAATAGTAAAAATACTACTACTACTACTACTACTACTACTACTACTACTACTACTACTACTAATAATAATAATAATAATAATAATAATAATAATAATAATAATAATAATAATAATAATAATAATAATAATAATAATAAAAAGAAGAAGAAGAAGAAGAAGAAGAAATTATTAATTTAAAAATTAAGAAATGATAAATATGAATTGATATATAAAAACAAAATTTTCAATAAATAAAAACAAATTATAATATCGATTGAAAATATAATTACCATTATTTTATTACAAAATCTTGCCCTATACTAAAAAAAAAAGGTAAAATAAATTTCAAATTCAGAAATAGGCTAAAAAAAAAAATAAAAAAAAAATTAGTCAAAATCTTGCTTCGAAGCAGAATAAAAAATGATAAACTGAATTAAAAAATTAATACAGGAAATAATTAATTGATAACTAATAAATAGGAATAATTAATCTTCTGAAAAAGAAGTTACGCCTCAAAACGAAATTTCAAGTTTTCTTCTTAAAAAAAAAAAAAAAAAAAAAAAAAAAAAAAAAAAAAAAAAAAAAAAATTCAGATTTTAAACTTTCATGATTTTCTTGATTTGAATGAATATAATATAATAGGAAATATACCATTTTATACTATACCCTATTTTACTATGCTATACTGTACAATAAAATACTATAATAACATGCATTACTATACCATACTATGCTACAGTATTCTATACTGTTCTATTTTATACCATGCTATACTATTTTAAACTATGCTATTCCATTTTATACTATACTGTTCTACATCGTACTATAATATACAATACTATTCCATACACTATGCTATACTGTACTATACTATGCTATAGTATAGTATATATACTATAATATTTATGAAGTTTTAGGTTTTACATGCGAAAGATATTTATTTTTACCGAAAACTGCTTTAATTTCACCAATTTTATTACGTTTAAATTGTAACATCTGAATCAGAATACGACAATTTGAATTTAAATCTTAAGGAATTAAAATTATTTAAAAAAATAAAGTACCCCAAATTTATCAAATTTACAAAAAAAAAAAAAAAAAAAAAAAAAAAATTTATTTCTGAAAAAGGGCACATATGGGGTAAGTATCATACGCAATAACAGCAAAGGTACGGATACCCTTAAACGAAGGATACACTCTCTCTCTCTCTCTCTCTCTCTCTCTCTCTCTCTCTCTATATATATATATATATATATATATATATATATATATATATAATATATATATAGTATATATATATATATAATATATATATATATATATATATATATATATATATATATATATATATATATATATATATATATATATATATATATATATATATATATATATATATATATATATATATATATATATATATATATATATATATATATATATATATATATATATATATATATATATATATATATATATATATATATATATATATATATATATATATATATATATATATATATATATATATATATATATATATATATATATATATATATATATATATATATATATATATATATATATATATATATATATATATATATATATATATATATATATATATATATATATATAATATATATATATATATATATATATAACTAAAATTAAAGCTTATACATTGTGTCAAAAAAATATTTACCGCAATCATACTTTTAAAGAACAAAATTTTATGATATTTAGAAGTGAATTCATTTTGAAACTGAGTTTTTTGTTTCTTGAAATATAATCATTATTATATATATATTATATACGATAGTTACTATAATCCAGCAAGGTTTCATAATACATA
>SEYY01015143.1:235000-240000 GCA_009176605.1 Armadillidium nasatum | reverse complement strand
TATATATATATATATTAATATATTTATTGAGATGATGCGGATGAATTTTAGGATGCGGATGCGGATGCGGATTTGAATTTTGCGGAGTGCGGATGCGGATGCGGATTAAATGATGCGGATGCGGATGCGGATTGAATTTCGGATGCGGATGCGGATGCGGATGCGGATGCGGATGTTAATTTTGATAGGATGCGGATGCGGATGCGGATAATATATATATATATATATATATATATATATATATATATATATATATATATATATATATATATATATATATATATATTTCACTATCACCTTTCCCACTTTCGTGAGGTGGTGCCCGCCACAATTCCCTTACAAACATAACTATTCTTATCTTTCAACGCTTTCACCACCTCCCTCCATCTCTGTCTCCACAAATCTTCTACCCTCGTCTAAACTCAAATTCCTTCCATCAAAATCACTCTCACTCCATCCATCCATCTCCACTTCGGCCTTCCCCTCCCCTACCCTTCCCCTATCTACATCGGATCTACGTACCTTGCCAACCATTCTGTTCTCTTTCATTCTTCACATATGTCCAAACCATTTTAGCACATCCTCCTCCTCTCTATCAATTACACCCTTCTTCCATTTACACATCTCCCTTATTCTTTCATTTCTAATCCTATCAATCCTTCTCAATTTATATATCGCTCTCAAATCTTTCATCTCAAAGATATTGAAACTTTTACTCGACCGAGCACTTATCGTCTATGTTTCACACACATAAAATACAGAAGGTGAACACATACATTCAAACATTCTTATCTTTATTTCTTTCGAAATTTTTCCTTTTTTCCATACTTTTCTTAGGCCCCCCAATACTTTCATTTTTCATTCTCTCTACCACTCTGTTCTTTATTCCTTTTTCCGTCCCACCCTTACCTTCCACCCAACATTACTAGATATTTGAATTCATTCACCTCCTCAAGTTTCCATTCTCACACTTCTACAAACCAATTCCTCCCTCCACATTTCCTCATCCCCACCTCCAATCCTCATAACTTTATTCTTCGCTGGATTGAATTTCAATCTGTGTTTGCACATTTCCCTTCAAACTCTCTCACAAGTATTCTCATCTTTTCTCCAGATTCTGCCACCAACACATGCCGCATCATCTGCAAAAAGTAAAACATTCACTTCACATTCACCCTCCATATTTCTCAACGTAATACTCTTCCCTTCTCTCTCCATTTTTCTAAGTAAACCATTCATCAATAGATTAAATAACATGAAGATATTACACACCCCTGTCTCAATCCCACTCCTATGCTAAACCAATCCTGATAGTTCTCTCTTCACCCTCACTCTTGATCTACAATTCGCATATATATATATATATATATATATATATATATATATATATATATATATATATATATATATATATATATATATATATATATATATATATATATATATATATATATATATATATATATATATATATATATATATATATATATATATATATATATATATATATATATATATATATATATATATATATATATATATATATATATATATATATATATATATATATATATATATATATATATATATATATATTAGTGATGGATCGGATGTCATATTTTCTAATTTGCGGATGCGGATGCGGATGCGGATGTCGAATTTTTGAAAGTGCGGATGCGGATGCGGATGCGGATGTTGAATTTTCCGAAAGTGCGGATGCGGATGTTGAATTTTCGGATGCGGATGCGGATGTTGAATTTTCGAAAGTGCGGATGCGGATGCGGATGCGGATGTTGAATTTTCGAAAATGCGGATGCGGATGCGGATGCGGATGTTGATTTTTGTGCGGATGCTCCGCATCCTCGCATGCGGATGCGGATGCGGATGCCATCACTAATATATATATATATATATATATATATATATATATATATATATATATATATATATATATATATATATATATATATATATATATATATATATATATATATATATATATATATATATATATATATATATATATATATATATATATATATATATATATATATATATATATATATATATATATATATATATATATATATATATATATATATATATATATATATATATATATATATATATATATATATATATATATATATATATATATATATATATATATATATAAATATGGCAATTTCAATAAGTATTTTCTCTTATAAAAGAAGATAAAGATTTTGCAGCAATTTAACTGTCAATATAATGCAAACAAAATTAGGGGCTTTGCCAAGCTCATTCGGAATTTTTTTTTTTTTTTTTTTTTTTTTTTCTCTATTGTTTAATAATTTTAACTTTCTTGACGGTGCAACAAATATAAATGTTTGAGTAAAAATACATTAATATTCACTACAGTATAATAGAACTGGGATGTTTAATAATAAAAATATTAATTTGAATAATAATGATAATAATAATAATAATAATAATAATAATAATAATAATAATAATAATAATAATAATAATAATAATGATAATAATGATAATAATGATAATAATGATAATAATAATAATAATAAATAATAATAATAATAATAATAATAATAACAATAATAATAATAATAATAATAATAATAAATAATAATAATAATAATAATAATAATAATAATAATAATAATAATAATAATAATAATAATAATAATAATAATAATAATAATAATAATAATAATAATAATAATAATAATAATAATATTTAAATAATTAGAGTAAATCTACTTACAAAATAACCTATTTTCTCTTTTGCCAGGTGGAACAATATACGTTTTTGTATAGTTTTGACAGTCGTTATTTAATCTTTGAATGATCTTCATTTTTCTTCAACAGTTACATTGTCATCAAATAGCGATAAAACTGACGTTTTCTCTGATAAGTACCACAAATATGGCCAAAATTTGTTCAGAATTGCATCAGATATAATGGTATCAAAATTCTCGAAAATGATTTTAAAAAAGCACAAATCTTGATTTGGTGCTGCTTCTGCTGAACTGTAAGCATACCATGGGTTTATGTAAACTTTCACAATAAATATTCAAAGAAACTAAATTGATTTCGTATCTTCATTGCATAATTGAGGTTCCTGTATTAACAAAGAATAAATTGCTCGAGCCATCCAACGAGCTTGATGCATAGTCCCTGGAGGATGAATTTTTGAGTTCTAAGCCAAATTTTCACCCAAAAATATTTTGTATAACTCAATAAGTTCAAGGAAACCACTTTGTAATTATTTTTTTAATTTCCTTGTTAAGAAAGTTCAGCACTTCGATCAACATCTTTTCTTTTAAAAATGTTTTCAAGAGATCTTGATCGACGAAATAATTATTTAAATTAATGTGCTTCCATTTGTCTCGGAATAATTTAAAAAATGATATTTCAGGATTGTTCGTTACTTGTAGAATTTTGCATTCAAATGCTCTACGTAAAGCTAATTCATATTTATGATGGTTGCATGGAAAATACAATATATCTTTGTTTAATTAATATTTGTTCAATAAGTACAACGGCCTTATAGATACGACCAGTATTCGATGCAGTTTTGTCGCTTCAGATAATTTGAACCTTGTCTTTTATTTCCCAGTTTCATTATTGCATTTATAACCGTTCTGGCTTGTTCCCTACCTGATAAGTTTAATAATTTTGGGACTCTACTCCAACTAATTGCTCATTTTCAGCATACGTAATAACAGCTGGAAGTCTTTCCTCTTTTGGGTCTCTGACATTTAAGGAACGTAAAAGTTTACCATCTCAGTGAAGTGTAACAAAATTTTGAATACTTTCTTTAAAAGCGAATTTAATTTCTTTGGCATGATTCTTTCTTAGGTTCTGCCGAACTCGTTGAAAGGTTGATCGATTTATAGAAAACTCATCAATAACGTGTTCTAGTTCATTTATTGTTGCCAGAAGGATATAAACAGCATCTTTTATGCTCAAATTACATCTGACTAATGCAGCCTCAAATTTCGGTGTCATGATGGTTTTAGTTGCTCATCTTTCCACACTTCTTTCTGATGCATCAACTATGGATTTAAAAACAAAATCTTCATTATTGCTTTCAGATGAACTAGATATCGTTGTATCTGTATCATCTTCTCCGGAGGGCTGGAAATTAGATATGACAGATAAAGTTACATGATTTTCTTCTATTCTCTTGCTGTTTCTTCCTTTTTAAAAAGATTTTTGTCAATCCCACCTAAACAGCATGTCCGTCTTGGTTCCCTATGCCGGAGCAAGAAAATCTTACCTTCTTCAATTTTAATCGTTTAAAGAGCATTTACATGTGCTATATCAAAAAGTTATCCAAGTTATTTTCAAATTTTTTTCACGTTGTCTATGGATCTCTGAAGATTTTTTTTTTTGCATTGTTTTGTAGTTTTCTCCAGGTAGAATGTAAGTTCAGCAATTGTTTTACTCTAATGGAAAGAGATCTTGTCGGAATCCTTGAATTTTTAAAAAAAAATATTTCACTTTCGCTCATAATTGAATTCATGCTTTCACTGACTGTAAATTTAAAAACTCTTGCAAATTATAAATAAGACTGATAATACTTATCGATTAGATTGTAGTTTTGTTACAGTTGTTTGGTAGCTGGCATGTCCAAAACACAAGTGTGTATCATCAATTTGCAGTTTATGAGACATAATTAAACGTATCTCATAATGTAACTTATAAATTAGAAAATGAGAATGGACGTTAGCTTATTACAGAAATATGAGTAAGCAAAAATATGAATTGACAACTCAGGTCGGCATAGATTAACAGACTTCTCTGATGCTAAAATTAAATAGAACAACGTTTTAGATGCAAAGAATCAAAATAGATCGGACGGGTCCAAAATATTCTGATATAAAAAAAAATAAGGGACACCATAATATATATATATATATATATATATATATATATATATTATATATATATATATATATATATATATATATATATATATATATATATTAAAGAAC
>SEYY01015143.1:212500-217500 GCA_009176605.1 Armadillidium nasatum | reverse complement strand
TATATATATATATATTATCATATATATATATATATATATTTATATATATATATATATATATATATATATATATATATATATATATATATATATATATATATATATTATATATATATATATATATATATATATATATATATATATATATATATATATATATATATATATATATATATATAATATATATAATATATATTATATATATATATATACTATATATATATATATTATATATATATATATATATATTATATATATATAATATATATTATATATATATATATATATATATATATATATATATATATATATATATATATATATATATATTATATATATATATATATATAGATATATATATATATATATATATATATATATATATATATATATATATATATATATATATATATATATATATATATAATATATATATATATATATATATATATATATATATATATATATATATATATATATATATATATATATATATATATATATATATATATATATATATATATATATATATATATATATATATATATATATATATATATATATATATATATATATATATATATATTATATATATATATATATATATATATATATATATATATATATATATATATATATATATATATATATATATATATATATATATATATATATATATATATATATTATATATAATATATATATATATATATATACAAAAAAGGACACATTCCCATAAGTTTTTAAATTTCACAAGTAAAGCTTTAGAAATAATAGAAAATAATCCTTTGATTCGAGCATTCAGACATAAAATATTTTATTTGAAATTTTATGAATTTTTAATGGATAATCAATATGTTTTAATACTACTCTCTAAAATTCCTTTTTTTAATTACATTAACTCTAGTGCTCTTTTCACATCTCTTTCTCTCTTTCTTTCTCTCTCTTTTTCTCTTTCTCTTTCTCTCTCTTTTTCTCTTTCTCTCTCTCTCTTTCTTTCTTTCTTTCTCTCTCTTTCTCTTTCTTTCTCTCTTTTTCTCTTTCTCTCTCTCTCTCTTTCTTTCTTTCTTTCATTCTTTCTTTCTTTCTTTCTCTCTCTCTCTCTCTCTCTCTCTCTCTCTCTCTCTCTCTCTCTCTCTCTCTCTCTCTCTCTCTCTCTCTCTCTCTCTCTCTCTCTCTCTCTCTCTCTCTCTCTCTCTCTCTCTCTCTCTCTCTCTCTCTCTCTCTCTCTCTTAAATTCTTTTTCAATTTCTGTTGATGGATAATCCGCTTAGAAATTTTCGAAACTGTATTAGTAGATGATACCTAATATCATTTTTATTTAAATATTTTTTATTATAATAATTATTATAAAAAAAATAAATTATATAATATATATATATATATATATATATATATATATATATATATATATATATATATATATATATATATATATATATATATATATATATATATATATATATATATATATATTTTTTTTTTTTTTTTTTTTACAGAACGCCACCGCTCACGGGCAGAGCCCTTTTCAAGGAGGGGGCACACACACATAGAGAGAAAACTCGTTTAACAACACACACACCTAACGCACAGCCCTCAGGTGGGCGCAGACGGAAGCCTTGAAGAGTGGAAGGTTAAATACAGAAGGAAAAATAGATGAAGGTAGAGAGTTCCACAGAATAGAGGTGGCTGGAAAGAAAGAGGTACCACAACGGGCTAGCCTGGGATTTCCTACGTCCACACAAAATTGGTGCGAAAGCAGGGCACCCCTTGTGCAACGAGGACGACGCAATGGTGGAGGAATGCGAGAGGCCAATTCCCTCGAGCACCTGCCATTGTAGTACCTGTAGAAAAGAGATAGCGCGCCAACGTCACGTCGCAGAGACAGAGGGTCAAGAGAGTTTGAAAGTAGGGGACAGTTTATTAATCTTTAGCTTTTGACTCAACCCTATCCAGAAGAGAGGAGGAGCCGGAGCCCCCCAAATGTGAGAACAGTACTCCATACAAGGGCGAATAAGACCCTTATATATTTGGAGTAACTGTTCAGAAGAGAAAAAATTCTCGCAATCTGAACAGAACTCCCAGCTTCTTAGAGGCCGCTTTAGCAACCATTGTGATATGTGGTTTCCAAGACAGTTTGTTGTTTATGTTTAGACCAAGAATGTTAATGTTATTACAGGTGAGACGGGAGAGCCATCGAAGAGGATAGGAAAGTTAGGAGGTGTTTTTGAGAGGGAGATGTGAAGAAGTTGAGTTTTTAAAGAGTTGAATTTCACAAGGTTGCTATGACCCCACCGGGAAATCCCATCCAGATCGGCAAGAATAGAATTGGAAAGTTGAAGACGAGAAGCAACTCTAGAAGCAAAAGAGGGAGCAGATTTGAAATGAGTAGAAGAATGTAGAGTTGAATCATCAGCATAAGAGTGAACAGAGTTAGAAGTGCAGTGGAGAAGATCGTTAATGAAAAGTAAGAATAAGGTTGGAGATAAAACAGAATCCTGAGGAACACCACAGTTGACAGAAAAGGAGGAAGAGGTCGCTCCATCTACAACTGCCGAAATGGAACGATCTGAGAGAAAACTAGACAATAGTAAGCAAAGAGAAGGAGGAAAGCTTGGAGAGCAGTGACGCATGCCATACCCGGTCGAAAGCCTTGGATATGTCAAGCGCCACCACACAAGACTCCCCGAAGTCCCTAAGGGCAGAAGACCATAGATCAGTAAGATAGGAAAGTATGTCACCAGTTGACCTCGAGCGTCGAAAGCCATACTGGTGATCAGAGAGAAGAGAATGAGACTCCAAATTATCCAAGGAAATGAGAGTTGAGAAGAGTTTCAAAAATTTTAGATAGAACACAGGTGAGAGCTATAGGTCGATAGTTAGAAGGGTCAGAGCGACTACCTTTTTTCGGGATCGGTTGAACAAACGCACGCTTCCAGCATTGAGGAAAAGTATTAGTATTAAGGCATAGAGAGTAGAGCTGAACGAGGACAGGCGCCTAACTCGGAAGCACACTCCCTCAGAACACGAGGGGAAATGCCATCCGGGCCACTGGCCTTCCTGACGTTCATAGATTTCAGGATCCCATGCACCCTGATCATGAGTAATTACAGGCAGAGACATGGGACACCTGAGAGGAGAAGGAGTAGGAGGAGGGATGCCAGAATCGAGCAGGGTGGAATTAGATGAAAAAAGGAGGCCGAAGAGATTAGCCTTTTCAGAAGGAGTATTAGCAACAGAATCATCAGAGCGAATAAGAGGAGGAAAGGCAGATTTACAGAAGTTGTTAGAGATATTTTTTACAAGAGGCCAGAAATTTTTATCAGTAGGAGAGCCATGGAGGTCAGCGCACTTCCTTTTTATGAAAGTACGCTTAGTCCGTCGAAGAATATCCCTGCAACGATTCCGAGCTGAATGAAAATTAGCAAGAGTGATAGGAGAAGGAGAGTTTTTCCATTCACGATAAGCACTGTCTCTCTCACGAAGGGCAAGAGAACAGCCGTCATCGAACCATGGATTTTGAGGAGAAAAAGATTTAGTTGAAGATGGAATGAATCTGCCCATCCCATCAAGGATTACGGCCCCTACCTTTTCAGCAGAGACAGAAGCGTCCCCCGAGACAAAGCAAGATTCACTCCAATGATAGTTAGCAAAGAAGCAGCGCATTGCCCCCAATTAGCCCGATTAAAGTGCCAGAAAGTACGTTTAGGGCATGGTGGAGCTGTTGGAGAGAAAGCATTATAACTAAGAGCTATAAGATTATGGTCAGAGTTACCAATAGGAGGGAAAATGGTGTATTTATATCTAGAAGGAGTAGTGGTGAAGCATAAATCAAGTGTATTCAAGAATTGGTTAGGACGATCTGGAATGTGTGTGGGTTCCTAATCAACTGCTCCAGATCGTTGAGAATACTGAATGATTTGGCCTCCCCCTACCTGTATCAGTATGAGAGGAGCCCAACCATTCAGTGTGGTGTACGTTGAAATCCCCTAAATAGAGGACTTCAGCATTTGGATGAGAAGAAGTGACAGTCTCGTGAGTAGTAGTAAGATATTGAAAAAAAACTGGAAAATCTGTTCCATTAGGGGAGCAGTAGCAGAAACACAAGATAATTGTAGTAGTAGGAAGACAGATTTTAAGCCATAAAACGTCGAAATTAGGAGATTCTAGATTTACGAGACGTGTCACAGGAGTGTTAATGTTAATATAGGCACAGACTTCACCATTTAGACGGAAATTGTGAAAAAAAGTTGTAGTTAGAGCCATTAAGATTGCAAGACAAAGAATCCCTGTCTAACTGGGTCTCAAACAGAGGCAAAAGGTTAGGAAGAGAGGTAGTGAGGTAGTGTTCAACAGACGCGAGATTAGATCGAAGGCCACGAACGTTAGCAAAGGAAATGGAAAGCCCCCGTCTACGCCCAACCCCACGATCACTCGAATTAGGCGTTTAAAAAAAAAAAAAAAAAAAAAAAAAAAAAAAACCGTAAACATGCACACACAATCACTCAAGCACGCTCGTAACCATACACTTAAACACGCACTCACGCGCGCACAAACGCAAGCACACAATATAGTAAACTAAAAGAATTAATATTAATATCATTAAAACTATTAAAATCAATATTAAAAATATTAAACCTGTAATTTTTAAAACAGATTATGAGGTAAATTTATGTTAATGAAATTTAATTATTAGAACGTACGGAGAAAATATATATTAAATTTAAAACGGTAAAATTTTACTTAGGTTAAAAATCATACTTATCTTGCATATGTCGAACTACACTGTTAATAAAAATATAATTAATTAAAAACTTGTAATCTTATCTCTGATTTTCTTTCTGGTTTTTCTATAACTGCTGTAGTAGACGGCCACCGTTCATCCTTTAAATATATTAACAGTGGTATTCCTTAGAGTTCTGTACTACCTCCAGCACTTTTTCTACTTTCATTAATGACCTTCTACTACCTGATTAATACGTTTCATTGACGCTAGAATG
>SEYY01015143.1:185000-195000 GCA_009176605.1 Armadillidium nasatum | reverse complement strand
TATATATATATATATATATATATATATATATATATATATATATATATATATATATATATATATATATATATATATATATATATATATATATATATATATATATATATATATATATATATATATATATATATATATATATATATATATATATATATATATATATATATATATATATATATATATATATATATATATATATATATATATATATATATATAATCTTTTGCATTTGCGTTGGACAAATCGAAAGAGTCTGGAACAAAGCTTTGATTTCCAAACTTCCCTCTTTCGAAATCTATCCTTCTCTCTGTGGCCTTCTCTCTGATTTCCTTTCCGATCGCTCTATAGCAGCTGTTGCAGACAGCCATCATTCTTCCTTTAAATCTATTAAAAGTGGTGTTCTTCAGGAATCTGTTCTATTCCCAACACTTTTTCTACTTTTCATTAATGACCTTCTCTGTGTTACTACACCTCAAATTCACTCTTATCCTGATGACTCCACCCTTCATTACTCTTTTCAATTTAAAAGATGCCCCTCCCAACAGCAAATAATAGAGGCAAGGAAGGTATTCTTGGAACACCTGACCTCTGATCTGTCTCATATTTGAAAATGGGGGCAGAGAAAACATGGTAATTTTCAATGCCTCCAAAACTCAATTCCTCCATCTCTCTACTCGATACAACCTTCCACACAACTTTGATATTTTCGAAAAAACTCAACTCAAACCTTCATCTGTCCTTAATATTCTCGGTATTTGTGTTTCCCGTGCTCTTCTAGGAAAGATCACATTGCTTCTCTTTTTAAACAAACTTCTAAAAGGTTAAAAGTACTAAGACTCCTTCAGAATTTCTTCACAATACCCCAGTTGCTTGCTTTTATAGGGGTGTTGTTCTCCCCTGTATGGAGTACGTCTGGGGTGGTTCCATTTATTCAGCTCTCTTTATCAAGGTGGAGTCTAGGGCTTTATTTCTAAACAACTCTCCTGCATTTAATAATTCTCTCCATCTCTTTCTGCCCGCCGAATTGTTGCGTCAATCTCCCTATATTTCGCTATTACAGTGGAAACTGTTTATCTAAGCTCTCCCATCGCATCCCTTCTCCAATGAGGAGAGCTCGTGCGACGTCTATCTACACAGTCTCATCCTTTCTCTGTCCAACACTCTGACCCCAGATTTAGCGGCTATGTTCATTCTTATATGTGCTCTATTGGTAGAGTTTGGAACACACTCCCTTCATCTATTTTCCAACTTCCTATGACTTACACACCTTCAAGTGCCTCAGACCTCAGAGACCTTTTGCTAAGGGGAGGATATATATATATATATATATATATATATATATATATATATATATATATATATATATATATATATATATATATATATATATATATATATATATATATATATATATATATATATATATATATATATATATATATATATATATATATATATATATATATATATATATATATATATATATATATATATATATATATATATATATATATATATATATATATATATATATATAAATAAAAAAAAAAAAAAAAAAAAAAAAAAAAAAAAAAAAAAAAAAAAAAAAAAAAAAAAAAAAAAATAAAAAAATATATATATATATATATATATATATATATATATATATATATATTATATATATATATATATATATATATATATATATATATATATATATATATATTAATAATAATAATAATCTCAACAAAGGGGTTCAGGCTTTTTATAATTTGGCTAGATATGCATTTTTACATTCATTTAAATTTTTAAAAATGAAAATAGTTTCGGAGATGTATAACAGAACCTCCTTTTTTTTCTTAAATAATTTTATTAGGTTTGACCGATCTGGCCAAAATTTTCAGGAATTTTCAAATATTCTTCAGATTTTTATATATGAATCCAGTTGCAACCAAAAAAAATAAAAATAAAAAAAAATAAAATTTTTTTAAACTTTTTGAATTTATTTTCAAAATATTTTGGTTTTAACTTTTTTTTTTTTTAGAGATACATATTAAAATTACTCATAATGCATTTTTAGATATAGTTTTTGGGCAATGTTCCTGAATATTTGGGCCAAATTGGTTAAGCAACAAAATCCTGGCCTCGAAGAAAAGAAAGGGATATGAAAAATTCAAAATTTTCTCCACAACCCTCATTATTTTTGTTATAACCTTTTTGTTGCTTGACCAACATAGCCAAAATATTTTTTACAGACAGTATAAATGCCTCTTCAAATTTATTTCGGGCAGTTTTTTAATATGTCGCTGGAAAAAGTTTAAAGTCAGAATTTTTAAAAAAAATTTTTAACTTTAAACTCCACAACACATTTACAGATATAGTCTTCCAGAAGCGTTCTTGAAAGTTAGGGCAAGATCGATCAAAAGACTTGGCATTGCCATCGATTTAAATTAGTACCAGTGACAACTTCGAAACTACTGGCACTACAAAAATGCTACGAGAATACCAAAAATGAATATCTGGCCCGATTATGAAAGTGCCCCAAATTTGATGCAGGTACGTTTAAGATTAAAACTTTTATTCCTAAAAGAAAATGTCAAAAAAAATGTTCGAACACTATTAAACCAGTTGCAGTTAATTTGCACCAAATAAAACATTCCATTTTGGTGTAATTGAAAAGATCTCCACTTTCATACACATACACACACACACACACACACACATACATATATATATATATATATATATATATATATATATATATATATATATATATATATATATATATATATATATATATATATATATATATATATATATATATATATATATATATATATATATATATATATATATATATATATATATATATATATATATATATATATATATATATATATATATATATATATATATATATATATATATATATATATATATATATATATATATATATCCTGTTTCCTCCTAATGTCTCTCCTCAATTTTCAGCCAAAGGCAGATGTTGCTCATACGTGCACAATTATCTGTTCTCGTAGCTCTAATCTGGAGTCTTCCTAATTTTCCACAATGTGTCTTAGGCTCTCTTGCCATTCTACGTCTAAATTCATTTGTTCTGTTTATTTATCTCCTAATTCTACTGACTATCTATTCTTCGACTATCCAAGCTCCAAAATACAGCATATTCTCTCTTCTTCTCCTTTCTCTGATATCATTATATAAAGGTGATTTCAGTGTTCACAACCGCCAATGGCTTTCATCTTAGTCTCATGACACAGTTGGTGAACGAGCTTTTCCAAAATGACCTTGAGCAGTTGGTGCAGCTCCCTAATCGTATCCCTGATCGTCTTGGAGATGAATTCAACATTCTAGACCTTCTTCTAACATCTAATCGTTCTCCTTATACTATTAAACTTTTTCCTCCTACTTTCCTTCCTGTACTGATGATGACTCACTCCACCCTTCATTAGTCCTTTCAGTTTGAAAGACGTCCCTCCCCACAGCAGTTGATAAACTCGAGAAGGGTAGCCTTGGAGCAACTAGCCTCTGATAATTCATGTATTTCAAATTGGGGCAGAGAAAACATGGTCGTTTTCAATGCCTCAGAAACTCAGTTCCTCCATCTCTCCACTCGACACAATCTTACACACAACTATATCTCCTTCGAAAACACACAAGTCAAACCTTCATCTGTTCTTAATATTCTCGGTGATCCTTCTTGGAAAGATGACATTACTTCTTTCTCTAAACAAGCTTCTAAGAGGTTGTGTGTTCTAAGGAGCCTTCAGAATTACTTCACGCCACCACAGTTGCTTGCTCTCTACAGGGGTGATTCGTCCCTGTATGGAGTATGCTTCACACATCTGGGGTGGTTCTACTCATGCAGATCTCCTTGAGAAGGTGGAGTCTAGGGCTTTTCGCCTCGTCAATTCTCCTGCTCTTGTTAACACTCTCCAATCTCTTTTCTGCCCGTCGAATTATTGCGTAACTCTCTCTTTACTATCGCTATTACAACGGACACTGCTCTTCTGAATTCTCTCGTCACATACCTCCTCCTTTCTACACATCTTTCATGTTCTCTACTGGTAAAGTCTGTAACATACTCCCTTTATCTGTTTTCCCACCTTCTTTTGACTTGCATACTTCAAACGCCGTGTATTAGGACATGTCAGCCACCGTCGACAAGGAGAGTTTTTCCTATTCCTGTGGAATTCGGTAAGCCTTCAGTCTTTGACCATCGGAGGATATAAATATATATATATATATATATATATATATATATATATATATATATATATATATATATATATATATATATATATATATATATATATATAAGCAGAGAGAGAAAAAAGAGAAGAGAGAGAAAGAGAAAAAGAGAAATAGAGAGAGAGAGTGTGAGAGAGAAAGAGATTGAAAGAGAGAGAGAGAGAGAGAGAGAGAGAGAGAGAGAGAGAGAGAGAGAGAGAGAGAGAGAGAGAGAGAGAGAGAGAGAGAGAGAAAGAGATAGAGAGAGAGAGAGAGTGAAAGAGAGAGAGATAGAGAAAGAGATAGAGAAAGAGAGGGAGAGAGAGAAAGAGAGAGAGAGAGAGAGAGAGAGAGAGAGAGAGAACTGTATCGAAATTGTTTCTATAGATCTTAACACTTCCAATCAACTATTTTGTATTCAACTTCAAGATTTTCTTTTTTGTTTTTAGTAAAAAGAAAGTTTCTTTTCATCTATTAAAATCTTTTGTACAATAAAAATTGAATTCAAATCCAATTTAATTATGCATATCTAATACAATTTTAAAAGGAAATATAAAGAAGAGCATTTAGGATATCTAATTTTAACATTTTATGTACTTCTAATTTTAAGATTTTTACGTATCTAATATTAAGAAAACTTTTTTTATATATCTATTTTTAATCTATAATATAAATTGTTATTAGCATAATTTGAATTGAAGTTGTTGTTATTTTTATGAGCATCTCTTAGCATCTAAGTCGGAAGAATTTCATTCGGTCGAGTTTATATATTCAATAAAACTCGATAAACTCAATAATAAAACTCAATAAAACTCCCTTCCATTTTCACCGTTCTCAGTCCTCTAATGAGTTTTAATGAGGAAATAACTTACACTTTGCTTTCATTTCCAATTATAAATGCTCTATAAAATTTTTAGCAATAAAATAATAACTATATTGAATACTTCAAATGGCCTTTTAAAGAGTACGATCTCAATTCTTTTTATAACTCCTCATCCTTTTCACAAAGAAAACATAAATAAAATAATAATTGATTTCGCATTGTCGGAACCAATGTCTAAACTTGAACCTTTTTACACAAAGAAACTTTTGATTTAAATGGATAGAGGTAAAACATGATGAAAAAAGATAGATAGATAGATAGATAGATAGATAGATAGATATTTAGATGGATAGATGACAGATATATAGATGGATAGATAAACAGAGAAATCATAGTATATATATATATATATATATATATATATATATATATATATATATATATATATATATATATATATATATATATATATATATATATATATATATATATATATATATATATATATATATATAAAAATATTTCTTCAGTATTTCTTCACACCACCCCAGTTGCCTGCTCTGTATAGGGGTGTTGTTCGCCCCTGTATGGAGTATACGTCACTCATGTGGGGTGGTTCCACTCATACAACTCTCCTGGAAAAGGTGGAGTCTAGAGCTTTTCGCCTTATCAACTCTCCTGCTCTCACTAATTCTCTCCAATCTCTTTCTGTCCGTCGAAATGTTGCGTCACTCTCTCTATACTATCGCTATTACAATGGACACTGCTCTTCTGAACTCTCTCGTCGCATACCTCCTCCATTAAGAAGGGTTCGTGCGATTCGTCTTTCTACACAGTCTCATCCTTTCTCTGTCCAACTCTCTGACCCCAGACTTAACCGCTATGCTCAATCTTACATGTACTCTACTGGTAAAGTCTGGAACACACTTCCTTCATCTATTTTTCCAACTTCCTATGACTTCGGCACCTTCAAGCGCCATGTATCAGGTCATGCCGGCCTTTGATTTGACCATGTTCCCGTCTTTTCCCCCAACTCTGGTGGAACATTAGTAGGCCTCTGGCCTTTGCCCACCAGAGGTGAAAAAAGAAAAAAAAAAAATAAAAAAAAAAAAAAAAAATATATATATATATATATATATATATATATATATATATATATATATATATATATATATATATATATATATATATATATATATATATATATATATATATATATATATATATTATATGAGGAGGGAAGGTGGAGTAATGGTGGGAGTGGATGAGGATAAGGAAAGGATTTCGGTAGAAGAAATAGGTAAAGCCTTGATGAAAGTGAAGAGCGGTAAATCGAAAAGCTTGGATGATATAAATGAAGAGGTGTTGGTCGATGGAGGAGGGACGTAAGTGTGGTAGAATGGTTGGCAAGATTGTTTAATCTATGCTGGATAAAACAAAACATACCTCATGATTGGCAAGATACGTGTATGGTTCCTTTGTATAAAGGAAAGGAATATAAATTTGACTCTGGGAGTTATAGGGTGATAAATTTGCTTATATAGCGTAGCGGGAAAAGTGAATGGTAGAATTTTATTGAGAAGGATAGGGATTAATGAATTGACAGGTGAAGAACAAGGGATGGGGTTTAGGGAAGGAAGGAGGTGTATGGATCAGATATTTAATTTAAGAATGATTGAGGAGAAAAGTAGAGATAAAGGGAAGGATGTGTTTTTGTGTTTTATGGATCTGGAAAAAAACGATAAGGTAGACAGAATTAAACTATGGGAGGCTTCGAGAGAATATGAAATTGAGAAGATACTGGAGGATATTAGATCAATTTATAGGAATAGTAGAGCATGTGTGAGAGTATATAGAATGGAGACTGAATTTTTAAAGTAAATAATGGATTGAGGTATGGTTGTGTAATTTCTCAGTTGTTGTTTAATTTATTTATTGACGAAGTAGTGAGAGTAATGCAAAGGAAAGGTAGAGGGGTGAGAATGAGGGTGAAACAGGGTGTATGAGATGTGAATGTGTTGCAGTATGCGGATAATGTTGCACTTTTGAAGGAGACATAGAGATATTTGAAGGTATTGGTGGAAAAGTTTGTAAAAGGTTGTGACGAAATGGGTTTAAGAGTGAATGGGGGTAACAGTAAAGTGTTATGGAAGGAAAATGGGGAAAGAGGGGAGAGAGGTGTACGTGGGGGAGATGAAATGCAAATTAAAGTGGGGAGAGAGTGATTGGAGAGGGTTAATTCATTTAAATATCTGGGGGTGAATTTTGGAAGGGGGAAAGGTAGTGTGAGTGTTGAAGTAGGGCATAGAAAAAAAGAAGGGGAAAAGGTGTTGGGAGGTTTGAGTGATATTTGGAGAAGAGAAAGGCTGTCAAGAGTAGATGAAGGTGAAAATATTTGAGGGATATTGTATACCGGTGGTTTTGTATGGGAGTGAGGCATAGATGTTGAATGCGAGGAAGAGAAAAATGGTTAAGGTTTTCGAAATGAAGGATTTAAAGCGGTGTGTGGTGTAGGTAGAAGGGATAGAGTCAGGGAGGTTAGAATAAAGGAGATGTGTGATTGGAGAAGGAGTATGGTTGGTAGAGCTGAACAGAACAAGCTGAGGTGGTTTAGGAATTTTTGTATCAGAAGTGCTGAGTGTGAGAGGTAGTGGGAGACAGAAGGGAGGTTGGATGAATGGGGTCAAGGTATTATTGAAGGACAGAAAATTGAACTGGGAGGAGGATATAAGGTGGACGAAAGATAGAAATGAATGGAAAAGAATGGTGATGGAGTGAGTGTTGGGAATGGATGTGGCTTGCAGTAGACACCACCCTACGACTGTGGAAAACTTTGTGATAAAAATAAATTATAAACAATATATATATATATATATATATATATATATATATATATATATATATATATATATATATATATATATGGGCATTAGAGTTAAACACTGGGCAAAAAGACCAATAAAATATCATTAAAAGTAATATTTGTTACTTATCGATAAGTAAGGGAAAGGAAAAGTATGAATGAATGTGAAAGAAAAGAACATGAATATATATATATATATATATATATATATATATATATATATATATATATATATATATATATATATATATATATATATATATATATGTGTGTGTGTGTGTGTGTGTGTGTGTGTGTATATATATATGGTCAGGGTTCGAGTCTCCCTACAGCAAAGCTTTCAACATGGATTAAATGTAATTTATTCTGTGATTTGGATGAGCAAACCTAAAAAAATTAGATTATATATATATATATATATATATATATATATATATATATATATATATATATATATATATATATATATATATATATATATATATATATATATATATATATATATATATATATATATATATATATATATATATATATACATATATATATTAGTGATGGGTTGATTATGAAATATTTTAGAATGACGATGGCGGTGACAATAATGAAAATGGTAAATCTGCCAATAACGATGAAAACGAAGAGGTATAGTTTAATATTTAATTAATTATTAATTAATTTACCAATTTTATAATAAGGAAGAATTGAATTATTTTTTCTTTATTTTTTATTCAAATGTGTAAATACATGTCATTTTATTCATTTTATTATATAGTATAATTTAAGGTGTCCAACTCGCTCTCGGCATCAGATTTGCACTCATTTATTTATTTCAAAGAAGTGGTCATAATTGAATAAAATTTACCACGAACAATCTTTGGTGTATGAGAACCGTGCTGACATCGCAAGTGTTGGAAGTGATCACCAATACCATCAAGGAATGCCTGCATACTCTTTTCAATGTTACTGAAGGTTGCCACTAACATAATGAGAATCTTTTCGTTGCATGAAATTACATGGTTTATTACGAAACAATTTCCCTTTCAGTATGCCCCATAAGAAGAAATACTGCGGAGTAAGGTCAAGCGACTTTGGAGCCCAAAACTCTTCGAAATGACATGATCTTCAAACAAGGACTCAATTTCGTTCATTCTGACGTTGAACATGCGGCAAGTGACGTCATCCTGCTGAAAATAACCAATACGGTGTTCCTTGTCGTCCAAATGATTTACGAACGCGCTTGAGATGTTCATATACAAAATTTAGTAACCTTAATATCTATCGAGTCATATCTGGGGCTGAGAACAAGTGGGTCACCCTGTAGTATCTACATAATATTGATTTTAAAATTTTTAATATGTAAGAACATGGATACAACATTAAAAATTCTAGTACTTTAAATGTAGAGTTCTAAAATTTGGAGGCTGAAACACGCTTTTAAACCCCGTTTCTGAGGTAATTCGACTTTGTCATGGAATATATATTTGTCCTCAACTACTAAACAGTCTTTCGAAGTCAACAGAAGAAAGTGGAGAAAAAAGGTATAAGTCAATTAATATATGTAAATTTATCGGCAAAGCAATCAGCAAAAAATTGACGATATCGATTTAGAATAAATATTCTAATCATGCCGATAATGATGATAATTAATCGTCATATCTCTAGAGAATATATATATATATATATATATATATATATATATATATATATATATATATATATATATATATATATATATATATATATATATATATATATATGGTCTTGACAGATTATTTGCAAAAGGGAAGGGCAAGATGAAAGTTAATTAAAGGGAATAGACAGAGTCATTTTAAGGTAGATTTTTAACATTGACAGATAAAGAGAGTGAAAGAAACACTGTATAAGAGAGATAAGGGAATAGAGAAAAATTGATAGAGATAGAAGAAGAGAGAAAGAGAAAGAGGAAGTATCTTTTAAATCATTTAATAAAAATAAATATTCAAAATAGTTTGAAGAGTAAATTTTTCTTGGTGTAATTATATATATATATATATATATATATATATATATATATATATATATATATATATATATATATATATATATAT
>SEYY01015143.1:160000-162500 GCA_009176605.1 Armadillidium nasatum | reverse complement strand
CTATAATCAAGAGTGTCAGAGCGTGTGTGTAAAATTAATACAAGAATACATCAACATCTTGCTCAAGGATGATGAGCAGCCATGGTAATTCCTGTTGCATGAGTTATGTGAGTACTGTTCTAAGTTCAAAAAAAATTTAAAATTCGAGAATAATAACTACTCTACATATCTATTATATATATATATATATATATATATATATATATATATATATATATATATATATATATATATATATATATATATATATATATATATATATATATATATATATATATATATATATATATATATATATATATATATATATATATATATATATATATATATATATATATATATATATATATATATATATATATATATATATATATATATATATATATAATATATATATATATATATATATATATATATATATATATATATATAGAAAGAGAGAGAGAGAGAGAGAGAGAGAGAGAGAGAGAAGAGAGAGAGATACAAAGAGAGAGAGATACAGAGAGAGAGAGAGAGAGAGTTTTATTTTTATTTCATAAAAAATCCCATTCAGAATGCAGCCCTTCATCTGCATGATAATTTAAACTTAAATGTTAAAGTGTATCCAGGAGCCTGGCGACTTCAAAAATGACACCCTTTTCGAAGGTAGATTGGGAGGGAAATTATCCATATCAAAATTCAAATCGATTACGAATAAATATTAGGTAATAAAATTATTTGCATGATTAAAATTATATTAAAATTATTTTAAAATTATATCTATTAATATTTGACATTCTTCTCGCAATAAATTCATGCATTTAAAAAAAATTTTTTTTCTTTGTTTTTTCTTGTTTTGCTTTTTTTCCAATTCTTAGAATAATTTTTAAGCAATCACTGACATTTAATTAGAATTTATTCCAAGCAATATTTTTCATGAATTTCAAATCAATATATGCCTAATTTAGGGTTCAAATTACTTGTACTAAACGTTAAGAGAAAGAACAATATTATTTCCAATCATTAAGAATGCGAATTGAAAATCTTTCAAAAATTTTTCCAAAGAAAAATTATATTTTTTTTCTTAATTGGTATTTACTTATTTCATTCTTTAATTTTAACTTATTATTATATATAAATATATATATATATATATATAATATATATATATATATATATATATATATATATATATATATATATATATATATATATATATATATATTATTTCCCCTTTGGTGGGCAAAGGCCAGAAGTCAGCTAAAATTTTCACAAGGGTTGGGAAAAAATAGGGATTCTGGTCAAATTAAAGGTCGATATGTTCCAAACAAGGTGTTTGAAATTGTGTAAGTCATAAGAAGTTAGGAAAGCAGATAAGGAAAACTGTTCTAGACTTTACAGGTACAATACATGCAACATTGGGCATATAGGTTAAGTCTGGGGTCAGAGATTTGGACAGAGAAAGGATGATACTGTTTAGAAAGATGTGTCGCACGAGCCCTTCTCAATGGAGGAGGTATGCGATGGAAAAGTTCAGGAAAACAATGTCCATTGTAATAGCGGTAATATAGAGAGAGTGATGTAACAATAACATGGGAAGAAAGAAACTGGATAGAATTAGTGAGAGCAGAAGAGTTTATAAGACGAGAAGCTCTAGACTTTGCCTTTTCAAGGGGAGCTGTATGAGTAAAGTCACCCCCAATGTGTTAGGCGTATTCCATACAGGGGTGAAAAACAACCAAATAAAGATAAAGAAGCTGAGATGGAGTGAAGAAACGCTGAAGGTTCTTCAGAACACCCATCCTCTTAGAAGCTTGTTTAGAAAGAGATGTAATGTGATCTTTCTTGGAAAGATAACAAAAAACAGAAGCACCGAGAATATTAAGGAGAAATGAAGGTTTGAGCTGAGTGTTTTTGAAGAAGATATCATAGTTGTGTGGAAGCTTGTGTCGAGTAGAGAGACGGAGGAACTGAGTTTTTGAGGCATTAAAAGCGACCATGTTTTCTCTGTCCCAATTTGAAATACGAGATGGATTAGATGACAGTTGCTCCAAAGTATCCTCTTTGCGTCTATTAACCGGTATTGGGAGGGGCATCTTTCAAATTGGAAAAAGTAATGAATGGTGAAGTCATCGGCATAGGAGTGGAGAGGAGATGAAGTAATAGATAGAAGAAGGTCATTATATGAAAAATATTAAAAGTCTTGGGGATAGGACAGAACCCTAAGGAACAACACTATTAATAGATTTAAAAGATGAACGGTGGCCGTCTACAACAACTGCTATAGTACAGCCGGGAAGGAAATGAGAGAGAAGATCACAGAGAGAAGAATGGATTCCAAAAGAGGAAAGTTTGGAAATAAAAGTTTAGTGCCAGACTCTATCGAAAGCTTTAAATATGTCTAGCGCGATAGGAAAAATTTCCCCGACATGCCGAAGAGCGGAGGATCAAGAATCAGAGAGAAGAGAAAGAAGATCACCAGTTGAGCGTTTTTAATGAAAGCCATACTGGCATCACATAT
>SEYY01015143.1:150000-152500 GCA_009176605.1 Armadillidium nasatum | reverse complement strand
GTAAAGAAAACTACACGTCAAACTAAATTACTTTACCAAAATATTAAAAATATTTTATTTCGATGGCCTAAACTGATCCTACGTAATACGGGAAGAAGTAAAACAGTCCACTGAGATGAAAAGTTTGTCAAAGTAACCAAGAAGAGGGAAAAGTTAAATATCACAAAATGATGGGTGGAAAGTTTGGAAAGGTATAATATGTCAGATTAAACTCCAGATGTTTAATTATAAGAGTAGATCGCTGTAATAACTGTTCAAATCTGTTACAGAAAGGAGAAATTGGGAAACTGAGAAAATAACACAAAAGATGTATATTAAAATAACAGAAACCCATTAAATTTTTTTTTTCATTACCACTGCTCAAGGAGGGAGTGTCTTAACTGCAGTGATGTGCATTGATGTCAACAAAGATGAGCGATTGCTTCAGAAAATAACAATGGTTAAGGAAACTATATATATATATATATATATATATATATATATATATATATATATATATATATATATATATATATATATATATATATATATATATATATATATATATATATACAGTATTGCATTTTAAAAAATAATTACTTTAAAATAAAAATTACCTTTTCAAAAAAGGCCTAAGGCAATTACTATTTGAATGGAGAAAAGGCCTAATTTAAGTTTCGAAAGTCAGACGCTCGATTTATAGTGACACAATCAAACTGTGAAAAAGAGATAACGTTGGAAGAGAGTTTCTTACAAATAAACACATACCGAGACGACGCTTGCTTCAGGTAATTGCAAATTGAAAATAAACTTTTCAACGAACAGTAATTAATTGACATATAATATATATATATATATATATATATATATATATATATATATATATATATATATATATATATATATATATATATATATATATATATATATATATATATATATATATATATATATATTATATATATATATATATATATATATATATATATATATATATATATATATATATATATATATATATATATATATATATATATATATATATATATATATATATATATATTATATATATATATATATATATATATATATATATATATATATATATATATATATATATATATATATATATATATATATATTTATATATATATATATATATATATATATATATATATATATATATATATATATATATATATATATATATATATATATATATATATATATATATATATATATATATATATATATATATATATATATATATATATATATATATATATATATATATATATATATATATATATATATAATATATATATATATATATATATATATATATATATATATATATATATATATATATATATATATATATATATATATTATTTTTGTTTACATGGATTTATAAAATACAGTATATTAAAAATTTATATATTAGTCTTGCGTTTTGTTACTGAAATTATAAAATAAATAAAAATAGTCCCCTAGTAAATAAAAAAAAATTTTGGCAAACGTTTTCTGGTTTAAATTACTTTTCAGCTCAGAGCAAACCAGAAAACGTTAAAATTTAAAAGCAAAAAAAATTAAAAAGGAAAGCCTACTCCAATGAATGAATAAAATACATGATTTTAAATGATATTCTTAAAGACTTTTACTCTTATATTTTTAATTAAACTTTTAATCTTTCCGTTTCTCTATGATTAGTAAAGGAATAAAAGTTTCGAAAACGCTTGCTCAATCCTTAAATTTTTACAGTTATTTTGATTTACATTCTGCGGGTATTTGTCTTTTATATAAAATTATTATTAAAATTTTTGTGTTATTACTTTTTACCTTTTTTTTGACAAACTAAAAATTGTTTTTCTTTGAAAAAAGATGATTAAAGGAGGAATACAGTCATATTCATAACCACAGACACCTACAAACCGGCGCACGCACACACGAACACACACACATACACACACACAAACATATATATATATATATATATATATATATATATATATATATATATATATATATATATATATATATATATATATATATATATATATATATATATATATATATATATATATATATATATGTATATATATATATACGTTTATATATCCTGAACCATTAATTCTGGAATATATATGACAAGAAAATGAAATCAATAAAAGCACCATGAAATTAAAAAGTTACGAAATGGCACGATTTGACCATTAATAACACAAAATGCAACGTTACAGTGGCTTTTCATTAACTGCGCTTTTTATATTGTGAATCTGTTCCAGTAAATACAAACCTTCACACGGCAGTAATTAACGGGATGTATTTATATATAAGCATAGTTGCATTATATATATATATATATATATTATATATATATATATATATATATATATATATATATATATATATATATATATATATATATATATATATATATATATATATACATATAATATGTGTGTGTATGTGTGTAAACCATTGGAAGTATTTAATGCATCCCTTTGATTTAGTTTTTAGA
>SEYY01015143.1:80000-90000 GCA_009176605.1 Armadillidium nasatum | reverse complement strand
CTGAGAGGAGAAGGAGTAGAAGGAGGGGTGCCAGAATCGAGTAGGGTGGAATTACATAAAAAAGGAGGCCGAAGAGATTAGCCTTTTCTGAGAAAGTGTTAGTACCTACAGAGTTAACAGAGAATAAGAGGAGGAAAAGCAGATTTACAGAAGTTATTAGAGATATTTTTGGTAAGAGGCCAGAAATGTTTATCAGAAGAAGTACCATGGAGGTCAGAGCATTTTCTTTTAGTGAAAGTACGTTTATTCAGTTGAAAAATGTCTCTACAACGATTCCGAGCTGAAAGAAAATTAGCAAAAATGATAGAAGAAGGAAAGTTTATCCATTCACGATCAGCATTGTCTCTTTCCCGAAGGACAAGAGAACAATCGTCATCTAACCATGGATTTTGAGAATAAAAAGGTTTAGTTTAAGTTGCAATGAACCTGCTCAACCCATCGACGAATACGGCCCCCACCTTTTCAGCTGAGACCGAAATGTCCCCCGAGCCAAAGAAGGATTAATTCCAATGAAGCGACGTATTGCCCTACAGTTAACCCGATTGAAATGCTAGAAAGTACGTTTAGGGCATGGTGGAGCTGTTGGAGAGAATCCATTATAGCTAAGAGTTATAAGCATTTGGTCAGAGTTGCTGATAGGAGGAAAAATGGTGTATTTATATCTAGGAATAGTAGTGAAGCATAAATAATGTGTGTTCAAGAGTTAGAGTGGTGGTATTCCAAGGATTCGAGATTAGTTCAGAGGCCACGGATGTTGGCAAAGGTAATAGAAAGCCTACATCTAAGCCCAACCCTACGATCTCTCAATTTAGATATTCAAAGAAGCCCATACACACACCCAAGCACGCTAGCACTGACGTACTTACCCACGCACACACGCACACACAGACTTTTACACACACAATATAGTAAACTAACATTAATATTAATTAATATTAAAATTATTAAAACTATTAAATTTAATATGGAAAATATGAAAACTATGTATTTAAAAATAAATAATGAAGTAAACTAAGACTGAAACAATTTAAAATAAAACCTTATAAAAAATAAATCGCAAATTTAAAACGGTAAAGGTTATTAAATTAACGTTAAAACAATACTTACCTTCAAAATGACGAATTCCTCAGTCGATAAATACTTTCTACAATTAATTAATAACACCAATTATTTAAAACTTTATACACTTAAATAAAAAAATAAAAATTAAAACAAACATCACAATTAAAACTAAAAAAATAGAAAACAGAATATACATAGTTAATATTTATAAATGTGGCTCAAACGGTAGAGTGATTGACTCACGTGCTTGAGGGCGCAGGTTCGACTCCACTTGGGAATCCTAAGGAATATACTATCTTAGAATAGGAAAATCCCCATGAGACGTGAATATATATATATATATATATATATATATATATATATATATATATATATATATATATATATATATATATATATATATATATATATATATATATATATATATATATATATATATCGGGATATGTGGGCCTTTAATTTGGTTAAATTTCCGATTTTCCTCACTCTGGTGGATATTTTAGTACTCCTCTTACTTTTGTCCACCAGAGGTGATATATATATATATATATATATATATATATATATATATATATATATATATATATATATATATATATATATATATATATATATATATATATATATATATATATATATATATATATATATATATATATATATATATATATATATATATATATATATATATATAATATATATATATATATATATATATATATATATATATATATATATATATATATATATATATATATATATATATATATATATATATATATATATATATATATATATATATATATATATATATATATATATATATATATATATATTAAAATTTTTATAAATTATTATTAAATAATTATGCTTACCAACGCACCTCAAAGATCAAATAAATCACTTCTATCTCTTAGCCAACATAAATTTAATGCTTGACGTGTCCAGCACCGAGCTTATCTCTACTTTTAAAATTTTGTCACTTACACTCCACTCTCCTGACATATATATATATATATATATATATATATATATATATATATATATATATATATATATATATATATATATATATATATATATATATATATATATATATATATATATATATATATATATATATATATATATATATATATACCTATGGTGGTAAAAGCCAGGGTCTTACCAAATGTCAACCAGAGAAAGGAGCAAATCTGGATCCAGGTTAGATTAAAGGCCGACATGTTCCGAGACACGGCTTTTAAAGGTGTGTAAGTCATAGGAAATTGGTAAAATAGATGAAGGGAGTGTGCTCCAGACTTTTCCAGGAGAGTACGTGTAAGATTGAGCATGGCAGTTAAGTCTGGGGTCAGAGAGTTGGAGAGAAAGGATGAAACTGTGTAGAAAGATTTGTCGCTCGAGCTCTTCTCAAAGGAGGTGGTGTGCGACTAGAGAGTTCAGAAGAGCAGTGTCCATTGTAATAGCGATAGTATAGAGAGAGTGACGCAACAAGTCGACGGGCAGAAAGAGATTGGAGAGAAAAAGTGAGAGTAGGAGAGTTGATAAGACGAAAAGTTGATAAATTGATATATATATATATATATATATATATATATATATATATATATATATATATATATATATATATATATATATATATATATATATATATATATATATATATATATATATATATATATATATATATATATATATATATATATATATATATATATATATATATATATATATATATATATATTATATATATATATATATATATATATATATATATATATATATGTATATATGTATATATAGTATATATATATATATATATATATATATATATATATATATATATATATATATATATATATATATATATATATATATATATATATATATATATATATATATATATATATATATATATATATATATATATATATATATATATATATATATATATATATATATATATATATATATATATATATATATATATATATATATATATATATATATATATATATATATATATATATATATATATATATATATATATATATATATATATATATATATATATATATATATATATATATATATATATATATATATATATATATATATATATATATATATATATATATATATATATATATATATATATATATATATATATATATATATATACATGTATATATATATATATATATATATATATATATATATATATATATATATATATATATATATATATATATATATATATATATATATATATATATATATATATATATATATATATATATATATATATATATATATATATATATATATATATATATATATATATATATATATATATATATATATATATATATATATATATATATATATATATATATATATATATATATATATATATATATATATATATTATATATATATAATGCCCATAATATCAAGATTTAAAATCCATGTAATCATACTTTCATATTTACTTTTACAAAAAAAAAAAAAAAAAAAAAAAAAAAAAAAAAAAAAAAAAAAAAAAAAAAAAAAAAAAAAAAAAGGAAAGAAAAATAAAAATAAAAACTTTTTCAAATTATACCAATCATTAGATTCATTTTTACCATAGACAAAACACCAAAAAAACGCCTGAATAAGAAATAAAGAACTCTTCAAATTTATTACCATAAATTTCGTTAGACTCTTGAGTCTTTTCTATCTTTAATTACCTTCAAATATGCAACGAACCAAGACAGATGCGAGGACAAGTGTCGCCAAGTACTCATCTTGACCTACGTTTTCTGTCTATTCTTGTCTGTATGTGTTTGTGTGTGTGTTTGTGCTCTCGCGCGTATGTGTGTGCGTCTTTGAAAGCTTGGAATGTTCAATGTAAAAATCTGCAGAAAATATTTAAATATAAAATGATTGATAGTTAATGCGCTATGAAGAGAATATTAAATAGGTATATATATATATATATATATATATATATATATATATATATATATATATATATATATATATATATATATATATATATATATATATATATATATATATATATATATATATATATATATATATATATATATATATATATATATATATATATATATATATATATATATATATATATATATATATATATATATATATATATATATATATATATATATATATATATATATATATATATATATATATATATATATATATATATATATATATATTATTATTAAAAAAGTTATTATTATTATTATTATTATTATTACTTTTTTTCCTTTTACAGATTATCACCACTCTCGGGCAGAGCCCTTTTCAAGAAGGTGATAAATATAAAAAAGAAAGGAGGAAGAGAAACCACCCATCACCGAGCCTAACGCACTTCTCTCAGGTGCGCACAGACGGAATCCTTGAAGAGAGGAAGATCAAATGCATGATCAAAAAGGAAAAATAGACGAGGGTAAGGAGTTCCACAGAACAGATGGTGGCTGGAAAGAAGGAGTCACCACAACGTGCAAACCTGGGGTTTCCAGCATCTACACAAAATTCGTGAGAAAGCAGGGCACCCATTGTAAAACGAGGGCGATGCAATGGTTGTGGAATGAGAGAGACCAATTCCCTAGAGCTCCTGCCATTGCAGTACCTAGAGATAAAGATATAGTGTGCCAAAATCATGTCGAAAAGAAAGAGGGCCAAGAGAATTTGAAAGTAGAGGACAGTTTATTAATCTTTTAGCCTTAGACTCAACTCTATCCAGAAGAGAGGAGGAACATGGCTTCCACAAATGTGAGAACAGTACTCCATACAAGGGCGAATAAGATCCTTATATAATTTCAGTAACTGCTCAGAAGAGAAAAATTCTCCTACCCTGAACAGTATTCCCAGATTCCCTTAGCAACCGTTAGAATATGTTGTTTCCAAAACAATTTGTTGTTTATGTTAAGACCAAAAATGTCAATGCTATTTACAGCATGCCATTTCCTGTCAAAAGCCTTGAATATGTCAAGCGCCACCACACAAAACTTCCCGAAGTCTCTAAAGGCAGAAAACCATAAATCAGTGAGATAGGGAAGTATGTCACCAGTTGACTTCGAGCGTCAAAAGCCATACTAATGACCTGAGAGAAGGGAATGAGACTCCAAATGATCCAGGAAATGAGAGTTGAGGAGAGTCATAAATTTTAGACAGAACACAAATGAGAGCTACAAGTCGATGGTTGGAAGGATCAGAGAGGCACCTTTTTTTCTGGATCGGTTGAACATTTGCGTACTTAGAGAGTAGAACAGGAAGAGGACAGGCGCCAACTCGGAAGCACACTTCCCCAGAACACGAGGAAGAATTCCATGGCGGCCAATGGCCTTCCTAACGCTCATAGATTTCAAGATCTTATGCACCCGATCATGAGAAATCACAGGTAGAGATATGTGAAGCCTGAGAGGAGAAGGAGTAGGAGAAGGGATGCCAGAATCGTGTAGGGTGGAATTAGATGAAAAAAGGAGGCCGAAGAAATTTGCCTTTTCAGAGAGAGTATTAGCTACAGAATCATTAGAGCGAATAAGAGGAGGAAAGGTAGGCTTACAGAAGTTATTAGAGATATTTGTGGCAAGAAGCCAGAAATATTTATCAGTAGCAGAGCCATGGATGTCAGCGCCTTTCCTTTTAATGAAAGTAGGCTTAATCCGTCGAAGAACATCCCTGCAACGATTCCGAGCTGAATTAAAATTAGAAAGAAAGATAGAAGAAGGAGAGTTTTTCCATTCACGAAAAACAATAAGCAAGAGAACAATTGCCATCAAACCAAGGATTTTGAGGAGAAAAAGTTTTAGTTGAAGATGGAATGAACCTGCTCATCCGATAACAGCCCCTACCTTTTCAGTACAGACCGAAGAGTCCTCTGAGCCAAAAGCAAGATTCATTTAAATGGTAGTTAGGAAAGAAGCAACTCACTACCCAGAATTAGCCAGATTGAAGTGCCATAAAGTACGTTTAGGGCATGGTGGAGCTGTTGGAGAGAAGGCATTTTAATTAAGAGCTACAAGATTATTGTCAGATTTACATACATGAAGGAAAATGATGTAGGTATATCAAGAAGCAGTAGTAGTGAAACATAAATCAAGTTTATTCTCGAACTGGATAGGACGATCTGGAATGTGTGTGGGTTCTCTAATTATTTGCTCCAGATCGTTAAGAATGCTCAATGATTTGGCCTCCTTCCCACCTGTACCAGTATGAGAGGAGCCCAACCACTCCCCTATGTGGAGAACCTCAGCATTTGGATGAGAAGAAGTAACAGTCTCGTGAGAAGAAGTAAAATATTGAAAAGGAGCTGGAAAATCTGTTCCACTGGGGAAGCAGGCGCAGAAACGCAGGATAATTGAAATAGTATATATTTAAGCCATAAAACATGGAAATTATTGGATCCAAAATTTACGAGACGTGTCATAAGAATGTTTTTGTTGATATAGGCACAGACTCCACCATTTAGACATATATATATATATATATATATATATATATATATATATATATATATATATATATATATATATATATATATATATATATATATATATATATATATATATATATATATATATATATATATTTAATATAAATTTAATATTTTTTTTTTGGATTTTTTTATTAATTTAGTTAATTTTTTAATTAGTTAATTAGTGTAATATTATTATTATTATTATTATTATTATTATTATTATTATTATTATTATTATTATTATTATTATTATTATTATTATTATTATTTTATTATTTTTGTTATTGTTATTATTGTAATTATTATTATCATTATCATTTTAAATAATAATAATATCTATAAAAACAATAGTATTATTATTATTATTATTATTATTATTATTATTATTATTATTATTATTATTATTATTATTATTATTATTATTATTATTATTATTATTATTATCACTATTATTATTGTATATATATTATATATATTATATATATATATATATATATATATATATATATATATATATATATATATATATATATATATATATATATATATATATATATATATATATATATATATATATATATATATATATATATATATATATATATATATATATAATATATATATATATATATATATATATATATATATATATATATATATATATAATATATATATATATATATATATATATATATATATATATATATATATATATATAATATATATATATATATATATATATATATATATATATATATATATATATATATATATATATATATATATATATATATATATATATATATATATATATATATAGTTTTCAATAAATTTATTTAATATTTTTCTTTGTATTTTTTTATTAATTTAGTTAATTTTTTAATTGGTTAATTAGCGTAATATATTTTGGTTATTTTTATCTATTTATTAGTGTTTTATTTATGTATTTTCCAATATTCTTTATTAATTTAAAATAAATCTACACAAATTTTCGGTTTTTATTTTTTTTTATTTTTTAAAAAAATAAATAAAAAATAAAATATGATATTGATCAACTTAAATTGAATAATTAATAAATAATAATTCATTTAATTAAAAGAAAAATTTTACAAAACAAGTTAAATAAACACATATCTAAACACACACAAATAAATAAAAAAAGAGAAAGAAAGAAAAAAGAGAAAAAAAAAATATTAAACTAAATTAAGAACACGATTTTATTTTAAAAATTCAAACATAAAATAAAAATTTGGGCTTGCCTAAGGTACGCGATATTTATGATTTATTTGCTTTAAAATTTTATTTTGTTATCTCAAAGATTTCCATTTTTCTTATTCAAATAAATTCAAATAAAGATTTGTAACTTGAAGATGTAAAAGAAAATGTATTAAGAGTATAAAAGGGAGATAAGAATATGAGAATGTATTTCACAGGTGATAAAGATCCTATTGCCAATTTTATAGGAAAATGCACAAGGTTTTAAAAGGAATTGATTTAATATTATGGGATTCAGTAGGAAGCAAATAGGATCCTATTGCCAATTTTATAGGAAAATGACAAGGTTTCAAAAGGAAATGATTTAATATTATGGGATTCAGTAGGAAACGAATAGGATGCTATCTTTTTAGTCGTTTAAACTTTAAACTATTAAATTAGTTTTATCATAATTGAGTAACAGAGAAATATTTTATTGAAATATTTGTTCTAAAATAGCACAGACCAACTAAATTGATATATATATATATATATATATATATATATATATATATATATATATATATATATATATATATATATATATATATATATATATATATATATATATATTATATATATATTATATATATATATATATATATATATATATATATATATACATATATATATATACCTATTTATGGGTAATTTTGATTTTCTGATTCCCATTTCATGGCAATTCGGATGTTTTGACTCTTGTTTCTGGAGATCTTTCGAACTCATTGTGCAAGGAGGGAATTGAAGAATGAAAGTGAAAGGAGAAAAAGAAGAGCGAAAAAATAGAAAGGTGGAAAATTAGCTGATAATTTTGGGATAAGAAGTAAATTGCTTTGGAAAGAGATTAATTAATAAGGCAAGAATGAGAGTGAAAGATGAATAGGATTAAGGAATAAGAGTGGGAGATGCTGAGTTGATCAAAGATAAGAGGGAGATAAAAAAAAAGAGGTAGAAAAGGTATTTCAGAGAATTGTTGTTTAAGGGAATTTGGGTGAGAAAGGGGGAAGCTGGGAAAATATTGTGGAGGTAGCGATGAGAAATAGAAGGAAGAATTAGTAAGGAAGAGGTGGGTGTGGAAGTAGAGATTGGAAAGATAAAAAAGGTATATCGGAAAGCATGGATGATAAGGGAAGATGATTAGAGAGAGAGGTGGAAAGCGGTGATCCAGTTGATTATAATGTTTAACACATGCTGGTGGGGGGGAAGGGAGATAGATATCACAGACAGATACTGTACATATACATATGTACAGTTTCAATATAGAAAGGGAAAAGGTCAAGATGGTAAGTAGGAATTATAGGGTGATAAGTCTTTTGAGTGTGGTAGGGAATATTTATGTGAGGATATTAATGTTATATATATATATATATATATATAATATATATATATATATATATATATATATATATATATATATATATATATATATATATATATATAATATATATATATATATATATATATATATATATATATATATATATATATCGTGGAATTAATATGTATAATACATATAACCGCTCGGGGATTCGAACCTGGGCCCAAAAGATGGAAGTCCGTTGGGCCCAGGTTCGAATCCCTGAGCAGTTATATGTATTGTACATATTAATTCCACGATAATAGTGGCTAATGAATTATATATATATATATATATATATATATATATATATATATATATATATATATATATATATATATATATTAAATAATATATATATATATTATAATATATAATATATATATTTAAATTTATATAATATATATATATATATTATATTATAATTAAAAAAAACAAAATATAATATATATATATATATATATATATATATATAAATATATATATATATTATATATATATACTATATATATATATATATATTATTATATATATATAATATATTATATATTATTATATATATTAATATATATATATATATATATATATATATATATATATATATATATATATATATATATATATATATATATATATATATATATATATATATATATATATATATATATATATATTATATATATATATATATATATATATATATATATATATATATATATATATATATATATATATATATATATATATATATTATATATATATATATATATATATATATATATAATATATATATATATATATATATATATATATATATATATATATATATA
>SEYY01015143.1:60000-67500 GCA_009176605.1 Armadillidium nasatum | reverse complement strand
TTGTAAGCTAAGTATTGTTTCAATGTTTACACGTTTACCGTTATAAATTTTCTATTTTCTTTCTTCAAGGATTTATTTAATCCATTCTTAGTTTACTTTATTATTTATGTTCTCTTCTTGTATAGTAAATAAATTTGATTTACTTTAAGTTATTGTGTTATAGTTAGTTTTTGGCTTTGTGCTGCGTAATTTTCATTAACGTTTGAAAATTTAAGTTTTTATAGGTATTATTTCAGTTTTACTTTTTTTCGTTATATATATATATTTTGTTTGGCTGTTCGTTTGTCTGTTTGTCTGGCATGGGTTCTCTATACACTTTATCAAGGTCCGTGGCTTACGCTTTAATTAAGCTTTTGTGGAATACCACCACTCTAACTCTCATCCTAACCTTTTGCTCTTGTCTGAGACCCAGATATCTAAAGATTCTTCTTCTAACTTTTTTAATATATCCAACTATAACTTATTTAATAATTTCCGTTCTAAGGGTGGAGTATGTGCCTACGTAAACACTAACAATCCGGTAACTGTCTAGGATTTGGACATACGTTAAAAACATTGTGTCGACTGTTTGACCAGCATCGTATTTTTTTATATCGATATAGTTGATATGTAAGCCTATATTTTTAATTTTATTATTATAATAATTATAAATATATTATTTTAATTTTTAAATATAATTTTTTTAATAAACGCATGGCACACGAATATTTGCTCGTACCCCCCAACGACTGAGTGGTGATGATATATATATATATATATCTATCGATTAATCGATATCGATTTAGTGTAAAGACGATTTTGCCGAGTTGTAAAAAAATGTTGTGTGCCCTTTGACCTTACCAAAACAAGTTGTCTGAGTTTTAGACGAGTGAAAAAATTTCGTTAGTGGCGTGTCTGCCTTTTGACCTGTCGACTATTTTCGGTGTCAACGTTTTGGAGTAATCCGGACTGTTACATCTTCATATCAAAAATACCGAGGTCCTCTACTTAGACGATTTCAATGTACATAACACTGAATGTATAAATTAACTTTTGGCTTAACATTTTAAATAAAAAATTATTCATCTTCTAGAAACCGAAGTTGGCGGACGAAACCGGTCAGCAATCAGAACAATTTTTTTTTTTTTTTTTTTTTTTTAAATTGGAAGAGAAATTATAACTATTAAAATAAAAATTGGATAAAACTCCCAAATAATAATAATAATAATAATAATAATAATAATAATAATAATAATAATAATAATAATAATAATAATAATAAGAAGTAATAATAATAATAATAATAATAATAATAATAATAATAATAATAATAATGATAATAATAATAATAATAATAATAATAATAATAATAATAATAATAATAATAATAATAATAATAATAATAGAGTTCAGGTTGAAATAAAATAAATAAATTTCTACTTTTTAAGACAAAAATTTCATTCAAGTTAGTGAAAATATTTTTGTCTTAAAAAATTAAAAGGAAAATATTTTTATTTTGGGAAATTATTATATTTTGCAAATTTAAAAAGAAATTCATTTAAAATTTAAAAGAGATTTGGTATGGTAGCAATAAATATCCTGTCGAATAAAATATTCAACCTTTCCTGTATATATATATATATATATATATATATATATATATATATATATATATATATATATATATATATATATATATATATATATATATATATATATATATATATATATAGAATATATATATATATATATATATATATATATATATATATATATATATATATATATATATATATATATATATATATATATATATATATATATATATATATATATATATATAAAGACTGGTGAGCAGAGATCTCTTTCGCTCTTATTTTGATACTTTTGTCCCTTGTTTTAAATTTAAGTTTTAATAGCTAGAGCGTAGGTGCAGAAGTTTCGATTTTGTTTGTTTGTTTTTAATTTTTGGAGCGGCAACTAGCCGGTTTTTTACTTTTAATTTATTTATTTTTCAATTTCGTAGGAGTCTGATGAGAATTCATTTGCGTCGAAAGGCCTAATTCCATTTTAGTTTCAATTTTCATTTGACCAATTTGTTTGTTTGAATTTGATGCGGTTAGTGCAACATTGTTATATATATATATATATATATATATATATATATATATATAATATATATATATATATATATATATATATATATATATATATATATATATATATATATATATATTATATATATAATATATATATATATATATATATATATATATATATATATATATATATATATATATATATATATATATATATATATATATATATATATATATATATATATATATATATATATATATATATATATATATATATATATATATATATATATATATATATATATATATATATATATATATATATATATATATATATATATATATATATATATATATATATATATATATATATATATATATATATATATATATATTATATATATATATATATATATATATTATATATATATATATATATATATATATATATATATATATATATATTATATATATATATATATATATATATATATATATATATATATATATATATATATATATATATATATATATATATTATATATATATATATATATATATATATATATATATATATATATATATATATATATATATATAATATAATATATATATATATATATATATATATATATATATATATATATATATATATATATATATATATATATATATATATATATATATATATATATATATATATATATATATAAGAAATCTCCAATATTGGTTGGCGTGTAGGTAAAAGTGAATATGTATATGTTATATCGAATTCAAACCATGTTTCTAAATATAAAAACATGCTGAACTGTTAATTATATATATATGTAGAGCAAAAAAGCAACTAGACAAATACGAAGTACCAAAGAAAATATTCGTTTTATAGCCATTTTTTAACAATTCCTGTTTATTTAGTTTAGAGTTACAGTACATAACATTGCAATTTCAATTACAATATTGACGTTCGTTCAAAATTTCAAAAGTCAATAACAATACAATAAATGAACGCCTTGAACGCCTATCCACGCTCTCAATTATAATATTTATAAGAAATTATTGTGGATAAAATTTCTTATTGGGTTTCTTTTATAATTTCTTATTTATTTATTCAAAGGCAATTAGACTTTGCATTTGTAAATATTTTTTTTTTTGTTTTTTTATTTTTGTAAACAAGAAATAAAATTAGTGAATTTATCCTTTAAATATGAATAACCTTTCGTTATGTTAGTAGTTATAGAATATATGTATATATACATACATACATATATATATATATATATATATATATATATATATATATATATATATATATATATATATATATATATATATATATATATATATATATATATATATATATATATATATATATATATATATATATATATATATATATATATATATATATATATATATATATATATATATATATATATATATATATATATATATATATATATATATATATATATATATATATATATATATATATATATATATATATATATATATATATATATATATATATATATATATATATATATATATATATATATATATATATATATATATATATATATATATATATATATATATATATATATATATATATATATATATATATTATTATGATTATTATGGATAGAGGAAATGACTTCCAGACTTTACCAGAAGTTTACATGTAAGATTGAGTATTGCGGTTAAATCTGATGATATCTGAGAATTAGATAGGAAAAGTATTATACTGCGTCTGCGTAGAATGTCTTCATTCTCATTAGAGGAAGTATGCCGCGTAAGAGTTCAGAAGAGCAGTCTTCGTTGTTGCTTCGATTGTATAGAGTTCTGACTCAGCAATTCGAAGGGCAGAAAGAGACTGCATATATATATATATATATATATATATATATATATATATATATATATATATATATATATATATATATATATATATATATATATATATATATATATATATATATATATATATATATATATATATATATATATATATATATATATATATATATATATATATATATATATATATATATATATATATATATATATATATTCATCAATCTTGATATATATGACGAAGTTGATATGACGAAATTTCTGGATTCTATCTTTTCAACGAGAGCTGTATGAGTGGAACACTCCAGATGTGAGAATCATGATACATTTACAGGGACGAGCAATTCCATTAGAGCAAGCTACTAGGGAAGTGTGAATTAATTTGAAAGGCATATCAGAACACCCAAGCTCTTAGAAACTTGTTTAGAAATAGAAATAGTGTGATCCTTCTAAGGAGAAAGAGAAAAAGAAACATCGAGAATATTAACGCGAAATTTTCAGTTGTGTGTTTTCGTAGACGTTATATTTGTAAGGAATATTATCTAAGTAAAAAGATGGAGGAACTGAGTTTTTGAAAGTTTGAAAACAACCATGTTTTCTACTGCCCCAATAAGAAATTCAAGAAAGCTCAGAGATTAGCTTCTCCAGAGTTACCTTTTTATATATGATTAAAATAAAGGAATGAACTTCAAAATGAGGAAACTATAAAAAGAATGATCATCGGCCTAGGTGTGAATAAGGGATAAAGTAATTTATAGAAGGATAACTATGAAAATCAGAAAAAAAAGAGTAGCGGACAGGACAGATTTATATAAATGTATTACTAATACATTTAAATGATGAACGTTGGCAGTTTACACAACTGTTATACAACTACCGGAGAGGCAATCAGACAGAAAACGTCAGAGATATGGATGTATTATACAGAAAGAGTGAAATTTATAAATCAAAGCTTTGTGGTAGGCTGCATAAAAGTCTTTTGATATGTCTAGAGCCAAAACAAAAGATTCACTCAAACAAAGAGTCTCTGAGAGAAGAGAAAAGAAGATCACCAGTAGAACATTCCTTACAAACTACGACACTCCCTCATTACATCTTTTGAATTAAATTCACTTGATATTCTCTATTTGAATTCATCAAATGAAAAATTAAAAATAAAAACAGGAAGCAAAAATACAGTCAACATAAAGACAACTGCCCATATTTAATAAATAAAAGAGTAATTTATTAAGAGTATAAATGTCGAAATCAAAGGGCACAGTAGTTTCCCTAAATAACCATCTTCAATTAATATTTCCAAACCTGTTACAAAATATTACATTTGCTTTCATAAATTATCATATTTAAAAGGTAAGTCATTTGCATAACGACAATTTTTTATTAATTATTATTATTATTATTATTATTATTATTATTATTATTATTATTATTATTATTATTATTATTATTATTATTATTATTATTATTATCTTATTATTATTATTATTATTATTATTATTATTATTATTATTATTATTATTATTATTATTATTATTATATATTATTATTATTATTATTATTATTATTATTATTATTATTATTATTATTATTATTATTATTATTATTATTATTATTATTATTATTATTATTATTATTATTATTATTATTATTATTATTATTATTATTATTATATAAATTACCTTATTTTATGGTAAAACAAGTATTGATAGTGAAAATTGAAAAAAAAAACATTAAAATTTTCTTATATTTTGGGACTCAAAATAAACAAAATATTTCTTTTTTTTAAACCCCTCCAAATAAGGAATAAAATTTATTATTCTCTTCAATGTATTTAAATTCTTATAGTTTTAAAGTTTTAAAATTTCATTTAAAGTAAAATTAATTAATTAATTATTATTATTATTATTATTATTATTATTATTATTATTATTATTATTATTATTATTATTATTATTATTATTATTATTATTATTATTATTATTATTATATATATATATATATATATATATATATATATATATATATATATATATATATATTATATATATATATATATATATATATATATATATATATATATATTATATATTATATTATTATATATTATATATATTATATATATATTATTATATATTATATATATATATATTATATTATTATATATTATTATTATTTTATTATTATTATATATATATATATATATATATATATATATATATATATATATATATATATATATATATATATATATATATATATATATATATATATATATATATATATATATATATATATATATATCCTCCACTTCTACCTTCGCATACACTTCTGCCTCCTTCTCAACCTCCACCTTCACCTCCTCCTCCTCACATCCACCTCCACATCCACCTCAGCTTTCATTTCTGCCTCGGTCTCCACCTCCACCTCCACCTCCAACTCCACATCCACCTCAGAATTCACTTCTGCCTCCGTATCAACATCCACATCCACCTCCACCTCCAACAAGAACATCTGCGTATCCCTTTGGGATACGCACATGAGCTTGTTATTATTATTATTATTATTATTATTATTATTATTATTATTATTATTATTATTATTATTATTATATTATTATTTATTTTATTATTATTTTTATTATTATTTTTATTATTAGTAACTTTTCTAAAAAACTTTTAATGCTTGTTCTACTCAACATATCAGTGAATGAAACTTTAATTAGTAAACAATAAAAAATTAATTGATAATTAAATAATTTATTTTAATATGATAAATTAGTAAATAAGGAGATGAGAGATAAAAAGCAAAGTGAAAGGTATAATTAAAAAAAAAAAAAATTTTAAACTAAAAATTGATGCAATATATATATATATATATATATATATATATATATATTATATATATATATATATATATATATATATATATATATATATATATATATATATATATATATATATATATATATATATATATATATATATATATATATATATATATATATATATATATATATATATATATATATATATATATATATATATATATAAGTAATAATTGTGTATGCATATGTTTTTATGTTATCCTTGAGCTTAAGCATTTTTTAAGATTTCTTTCAGACAAAAAATATAAACAACGATACAGTTATAATCCTGACATTCAAATCTCTTTAAAATTTTATAACTCATAATTTAAAGGAAAATCAACATTTTTCATCTAAACTCTAAATCTTCTCAGTGTTAAGGACTAACCAAAGTCTGTGAAATTTGACAGTTAAGGACAAACCAAAGTCTGCGTAATTTGACATTTAAGGATAAACCATATAGTCTGCATAATTTGACAGTTAAGGACAAACCAAAGTCTGCGTAATTTGACAGTGAATAAAAGAATTTTCTCATAGGACAAATTTTGTTTACAGAATGGAGGTTTGCAATTTCTGATCCGTTTTGACTATTATGTTGTAAAACTCTCTTCATCTAAAACAGTTCTTCTATTTTAACAATGTTAATTATTACTTTCAAATCTCATACTCATGTTTAATACTGAAAAATCATAAAAGCTAAACATT
>SEYY01015143.1:42500-45000 GCA_009176605.1 Armadillidium nasatum | reverse complement strand
ATATATATATATATATATATATATATATATATATATATATATATATATATATATATATATATATATATATATATATATATATATATATATATATATATATATATATATATATATATATATATATATATATATATATATATATATATATATATATATATATATATATATATATATATATATATATATATATATATATTATATATATATATATATATATTATATATATATATATATATATATATATATATATATATATATATATATATATATATATATATATATATATATAGTTTATTATTCTTTTATGTTACTATCTTCTCTTTTGCACTTGAGGAAGTAAATTACAAATTTTCCCTTACAAAGATTATAATAATGAAAATAAAAATAAAATTAAGTAATAATAATAATAATAATAATAAATAATAATAATAATAATAATAATAATAATAATAATATATTAAAATAATAATAATATTAATAATAAAAATAATAATAATAATAATTATAATAATAATAATGATAATTATAATAATAATAATAACAATAATAATAATAATAATAATAATAATAATAATAATAATAATAAGAAGAAGGATATTAATAATTATACAAATAATAATTATAATAATAATTTCACAATTTCACAAAACTTTATTCAGTAGGTCCTATACTACTAAATTCAATAATAATTAATCATTATAATAATATTGTGATTTTCCAATTTTCTGAAAAGGAATTGCTAGTGAAAAATACTGTGATTTCCTCTGACCCTTAATGGCTAATGAATAAATGGTCTCAATTTATAAAAATAGTAATAAAATTGTAGTACTAACAACTATATTATTTATTATAATAATGATAATGATAGTACTAATACTACTACTACTACTAATAAAAATAATAATAACTTATTATTTTTATAATTATAATTATAATAATAATAATAATAATTTTTATTGTTATTTTTATAATTATAATTATAATTATAATGATTATTATTTTATAATTTTACTTATAGTTATAATAATAATTACAATAATAGTAATAATAATAATAAGGATAAAATAATAATAATAATAATAATAATAATAATAATAATGAAAACAATAATTTTAATAATAATGATGATAATAGCAATAATATTAATAATAATAATAATAATAATAATAATAATAATAATAATAATAATAATAATAATAATAATAATAATAATTAATAATAATAATAATAATAATAATAATAATAATAATAATAATAATAATAATAATAATAATAATAATAATAATAATGATAATTATAATAATAATAACGTAAAATAAATAAGTAAATTTAAATATAAACGTTAAACACTTTATTCAGAAAGAATTCCATTGTATCAATTTAATCTAAGAAGTTTCCCGTGACATATGTTATGCGTATTTTTTATCCTTGAAAAAAAATTAATTAAAATTACCAAACTTTGATATAATTGCCTAAGATGAGAAATTGTTTAGAGTTTCATAGAGTTTCAATATTTTATTGAATGCAATAATTTAATTTATTATGATCACCGCAAGCAGCTATTACATCTTTCATTAAGGAGTTCTAGAATGTTGTCGCTAGCGGACTTAAAGTCGCAGGTACTTGTATCCAACATCCATGGAATTACCTTCAGGGTTTTTAATCAGATAATGATCTGGTAATGATCAGATGTTTTGAATATTTTTTGAATATTATCAGCTGTCAAACATTCATTGATTTCTATTAAAATCTTGTACGTTATGAAATCTTATTTAATTTTTTTTTTTTTTTTGAAAGAATCACTTTTTTTTTGGTTTATAATTAGTTTTTAAACACGAGTTTATAATCGATCAGTGTCACTAATATTCCTCCTCCAAGTTGAAGTGAAATATGTTATTTGTGCTTGTGTAATTTTCTCGTTGCTCTTTCGATAGTAATTATAAAGGATTTAAGCTGTTAATTAAACAATATTTCCTTCCATTTTACTTGTATCAGATTTGCTTTCTTATGTCAATAGCTGGGTCATGTTGCCAATAACTATAGATTCTTCAAACTAAATTGAAAGATTGTTATCTTTAATCACTCAGTTTAAGATTTCTTAAAATTTGATAGATATTTCGCTTATTAGTATTTGAATCTTGATAATCATTTCCTAATAGCATTGTTTTTAAAATAAACTTTATATAATGATGAATCCCAGTTGAAATTACAGCTTCCAACTTCCAATACTTTTGCAACTCTGGAACTTTCTCAGTGATGTCTACAAATTTATAAGAATAAAATCACTTTTTTAACTTGCTTGTCTGTTTTATTTTTAATTTTTAATTTTTTCTTTTTTTTTACTTTTGTTTTTTGTTTTCTTTTTACTTTTGTGTTTTATCAAATTCTACTTTAGCGAAATTTATTAAAATAAGTATTTAAAGTATAAACTCTACGAAATTTGATTTATTCTTGAGTAATTTAAAGCTTCCTTTGATAAAGATACATTCAACAACAGACA
>SEYY01015143.1:17500-20000 GCA_009176605.1 Armadillidium nasatum | reverse complement strand
CTTCTTTTCCGATGACTCCACCATTTATTAATTCTTTCAATTAGAAAGGCATCCCTCCCAACATCTGTTAATAGACGCAATGACGGTATCCTTGAAGTAACTGACCTTTAATCTATTTCATATTTTAAATTGGGGACAGAGAAAACATAGTCGTTTTCAGTGGTTTCAAAACTCAATTCATCCATCTCTCTGCTCGGCACAAATTCCAAGCAACTATTATTTCTTCTTCCAAAACACACAATTGAAATCTTTATCTCCCCTTAGTATTATTTGTGTTTCTTTTTCTCGTGATCTTTCTTGGAAAGGTCACATTACTTCTCTCTCTCTCTCTCTCTCTCTCTCTCTCTCTCTCTCTCTCTCTCTCTCTCTCTCTCTCTCTCTCTCTCTCTCTCTCTCTCTCTCTAAACAAGCTTCTAAGAGGTTTTGTGTTCTGATAAGTCCTCAAAGTATCTTCAATCCACCCCAGTAGTTGTTCGCCCTTGCATGGAGTATGTAACACACATCTGAAGTGGTTTTACTCCTTGAAAGGGAGGGCTTTTCGTCTTTTTGACTCTTCTGCTATCACTAATTCTCCCCAATCTCTTTCTGGTCTCGGAATAGTTGCGTCACTCTCTTTGCACTATCGCTTTTGCAATGGACGCTCCTCTTCTGAACTCTCCCGTTGCACACCTCCTCCACTGAGAAGGGCTCGTGCAACTCACCTTTCTACACACTCTCATGTTTTCTCTGTTCAACTCTCTGACCCTAGACTTAACCGCTATGCTCAATCTTACATGTGCTCTACTGGTAAAATTTGGTGCAAACTCTCTTCATCTGTTTACTCAACATCCAATGACTTACATACCTTAGTCGCCGTGTATCGGGACATGTCGGCCTTTAAAATATTATATATATATATATATATATATATATATATATATATATATATAATATATATATATATATATATATATAATATATATATAATATATATAAAATGAATTAAAATTGCACTCCTCTTCTAGAAGAAAAAAGTAATAAAAATTTAAAAAATAAAAATAAAAAAATAAATTCTTAATATCTATTGATCGACCAAATAAAAAATCCAATAATTTATGCAAATGATGCCAATATTTAAAAAATGCTCATTTTGATATTCTTGAATTAAGTGAAATCTCTTTCGTGCCAAAATTATATCGTTAAAAAGAAATCTCATCTCTAATAAGAATTTTGCAAAAAATAAAAATAAAATAAAAAAATTTAATATATAATATAAAATAAAAAAAAATGAAAAAAATGAAAAAATTAAAAAAATTAAAAAAAATAAAAATTTAAAAAACAATAATATAAATAATAGTAATTAATTTTAAGAATGTTTAGATTTAAAAAAAAAAAGAAAAAAAAAATGTTATTATTACTTCTACTGTTAATAATGGTAATTAATTTTATGAATATTTATTATATAAAAACAGAAAAACAAAAATTCTATTATTACTACATCTATTAATAATAGTAATTAATTTCAAGAAAAATTTGAAAAAAAATATAAAAATTTTATTATTACTACTACTGTTACTACTATCACTGTTTCTAATAATAATAATAATAATAATAATAATAATAATAATATTAATAATAATAATAATAATAATGTAAAAACTTACATTAATAATAATCATATCATTTATATTCATAATTATAATAAAACATAGATTAAAATAATAATAATTAACGATAAAATAATAAAAAAATAATGATAATAATAGTACAAATAATGATGAAATTATTATTAATAATGAAAATTGTGAATTTTAATGAAAATAGTAAATATAATAATAATATTAATATTAATAAAAATTGTGAATTTTATTAATAATAGTAGAAACAATAATATTATTAATAATAATTGAAATTGTTAATTTTAATAATAACAATAATAGTAAAAATAATAATTATATTATTAATAATAATAAATTATTACGAATTTTATTAATAATAATAGAAATAATAATATTATTAATAATAAAAAATTGTGAATTTTAATAATAATGGTAAAAATTTATAATATTATTATTAATAATAAAAATTGTGAATTTTAATAATAATACTACTACTAATAATAATGATAATAATAATAATAATAATAATAATAATAATAATAATAATAATAATAATAATAATAAAAATAATAATAATAATAATAATAATGATGACTATTAATCAACAAAGATAAATTGTATATTATTAATATTTATAAACAGAAAGTGAAAGTTACATGTTTAAAATATGTGTATTTAAATTGAATGAATAATAATAATAAAAAAATTTTAAACGCATTTTAAATAGTTATCCTTTTATATATGATAATTATGAAGGTATTTTAGTATATATATATATATATATATATATATATATATATATATATATATATATATATATATATTATATATATATATATATATATATATATATATATATATATATAATATATATATATATATACATATATATATATATATAT
>SEYY01015143.1:10000-12500 GCA_009176605.1 Armadillidium nasatum | reverse complement strand
TAGTGAAAATATTATATATCAATGTATATATAATATATAGTCTGTATATATAAAGGTGAAATCGTAACTTCCCTGAAAGATTATATCGAGTGACTAAAATTAATTTAAAAAAGTAGAAATTTAATAATGAGAAAACGTGAACTGAATTCTATCAATATTTATTCAACCTATAAAAGAAGCCATAATACACGGAAGCGGATTTAACTTACTTTACCTTTTATTAACCCTGTAACGAGTTATATTTCAACTTGCTGAAAATACTTCTGATATTTTAATTATTATTAATAAAAATAATTATAATAATAATTGGACATGACATATCACGTGGTACATAGTCTGTGCTTAAGAACGGGACAATCTTGGTCTCGATGGACTTTCCCTTTGTGGCTCTGAACAAATTGTTTCAATTTTTCTTTCAGAAAACTTTTTTACTTGTTATTTTACAGACTCATTTTTTTGTTACGAAACTGGAAATGTTAGTTATTATTTTTTTTGTGGTTCCTAAATATTAATATAGCTACCTAAATATTAGCGTCAAGCAAAAACTTTCTAATGGTTCTTGAAACTAGTATCAAAGGATTTTAGGTATAGATATTCCATCTCCTTGTTGACAGAATTGCGTTTTTTATTCTGTCAATTCAATTCTATAGGAGCAAAAATGTTTTTGTAACTAGTGGTGAGAAAAAAACGAGAAAATGCTTGTTCTTTTTTTTTAATGTCGGGAATATTCATAGAGACAAATAATTGTGCTGCCTTGAACAGATTTTGTTAACAAAATTTGTTGCTTTATATTATTAAAGTTTTACAAGCCATTTTACTCCTCCAGCTTGATTCGAAATCATATCCTAAATCTGGGATAAGAAATCAAAATCTATTACTAGATTAATTTAGCCCCGCAAAGTAGGACGCAGTCTCTTCCTGAACCTCCCTTATATATATATATATTTAGTCTGCTGAACCCTGATCAGCTGGTAAGATTGTAATACCTCAGGACTTCTACAATACAATAGGAAATCTGATTGAGAATGCTAATGAACAACCGCCATGATGCCTAACTCAAAGGACCCTAATATACGTAAGTAATAAAACAAATGAACTGTGGAGAAATTTCAGGTCGCTAATCGGGATTCGAACTAGCCTATAGCTGTTAGGGGATGGTAACTGATCTGTTACCCTGTATCCGAGTGCAATCGAGGGGGTTCTTCGAGTTAGTCATAATGGCAGCTGTTCATGAGCTTTCTCAATGAGATTTTCTTTTCTACTGCCGTGGTACAGATGCAACACTCTGTCTTACCAGCTTAGAGATCAAGGTTCGAATATAGCCTTGATATATATATATATATATATATATATATATATATATATATATATATATATATATATATATATATATATATATATATATATATATATATATATATATATATATATATATATATATATATATATATATATATATATATATATATATATATATATATATATATATATATATATATATATATATATATATATATATATATATATATATATATATATATATATATATATATATATATATATATATATATATATATATATATATATATATATATATATATATATATATATATATATATATATATATATATATATATATATATATATATATATATATATATATATATATATATATATATATATATATATATATATATATATATATATATATATATATATATATATATATATATATATATATATATATATAATATATATATATATATATATATATATATATATATATATATATATATAATATATATATATATATATATATATATATATAATATATATATATATATATATATATATATATATATATATATATATATATATATATATATATATATATATATATATATATATATATATATATATATATATATATATATATATATATATATATATATATATATATATATATATATATATATATATATAATATATATATATATATATATATATATATATATTTATTATTTATTTTTATATATATTTATATATTATATTTTAAAAAATTAATTAATTTTCAGCATTATTCAGGAATTACATTTTATTATTTTCATGAAAGTTTTACATTCAATTTTGTTTCTTTAGTACAAAAAAATATTTATTTTTTTCTATTAAACTAAAAATAATATATTATAAATAAAATTTTATAATAGAAAAAAACAATAATTTAAATTTATTTAATTGAAATATAAATAGTTTTAATAATAATGAAATTTTTTTTATAATTATATTTTGTAACAATTTAATTTCATGGTTTTTTAGTTTTGCAATTTTCAAAAAAATAAAAAAAAATATAAAATTTCAATTTTAATATTTTGAAAAAACAACAGAATTAATAAGCATAATTGTTCAATTTATAAATTATTATTAATGATTAATTGTTTATTGAAATACAATTTTTAATTATAATAATAATAATAATAATAACAATAATAATAATAAAATT
>SEYY01015141.1:17500-19339 GCA_009176605.1 Armadillidium nasatum | reverse complement strand
AATCGCATTGGAATTGCTCATGATCTACAGTCATGTCGTCAATCCCAGCGTTACCAGCAAGAAGAGTATGTTGAAGTAGAAAGACAGAAACGAAATACTTTACCAAGGCAGGGTGAAGTTAAAAAAAAGTATAAGTTTTGAGAACCACAGGCGGGATATCATATGGTTTTAGTGATAAGCTTAGAGAAAGCAGAAATGAGACCTTTAAAAGAAATTACAATTTTAGGATTAAATGAGTTAGGGGTGTTGAAAGGGGAGGTATAGTTCCGAAATCATCTAAAGTTAAATTAGCTGCAAAAGCTTGAGAGTAGAGTTCAGTTTCAGAAGAAGTTAAGACGCCATTTGTTCAGAAAGAAAATACTAGAGGAGGGAAAGTGAATGAAGCAAAGTTAGAGTTGACATATTTGCAAAATGCCAGAAAGAGCGTGGGAATAGCCAGAAAAATTATTACATTTTGTACTGAGAAATGAGGTTTTGGTGTTAAGAAGAATAGATTCCGGGAGGAAATATAAATTGCACGAGTTTCTGAAGTTTGCAGACTAGGTAATTCCTGAAGGCAGCACATCTGCGGCAAATAGCCAGAGAACAAACAGAGTTAAACGAAGACTTGTAAGATTTGGAAGAAGGGAAAGATTATATAATGCACGTCTCCTTGTCACGGAGAATCACCTCGGTTATGCGCTCTGCACACTCAGAGGGACCCCTCCACCGGAAGCAATAATCATTCCACGGGAAATCAAATAAGCATGAAGGCAAGCCCGATCAGCTTGCTGCACCGAAATGTCACAAATGTTTCCTTGCAATAGGAGGGAGTGTTTTTTTCCAAATACTTGAAAAGATGTAAGAAGATACAGAAATAAGAAAGTAATCGTAAGAACCTAGAGGAGGATAGAGTTTGTAGTAAGGAGAAGGATTAAAAGTTTAAACAAAGGTCTTGAATGCTGGGTCCATATCCAAGACAATCTGTGACACGAGTAGGGAGCTGAACCACTGCTCAAGGTCGTTTTGGATGGTGAATTGGAAAGCACCTCCACCGGCTTTATCATGAAACTTGAAGAAAGCCATTGGTGGTGGTGAACATTAAAATCACCTAATATGATGATCTCAGAGAAATGAGAAGAAGAGATAATGTGCTCTATTTTGGAGTTTAAATACTCAAGTAAAATAAGCTAGTCAGTAGAATTAAGAGATAAAAAAGCACAATGATTAGTCAATTTAGAGAGCTAACACAAGGTGGAAATTCGGAGGACTCCAAATCAGAGCAGAGAACAAACAACGTAATGCGCACATTGCAAACTCTTTGGTGAAAATGAGGATAGACAGTAAGTGGAAACAGAAAATGGTTCCCTATCAGAATGCTCAAGCACTTGAGTTTCGGTCAAGGATAAGAGGTGAGGTTCACTAAAAGAGACGTAGTGTTTAACAAAGTGGAAATTGGGTTGAAGGCCGCGAATGTTACAGAAATTAATGAAGAAAATTGACCATGCATTAGAGCAAGTTGGATGAAAAATCTTGGTGGCACCAACACCCATTCATCTATCAATATTTTGTTTAGCAATGTGACAACAAAATAACTAGGTATTACAGAAGCAGAAAACTAAATTTTATGTCATGAATATATTATATATATATATATATATATATTATTATTATATAATATTATATATATATTATAATTAATTAATTATAATATATATATATTATATATATATATTAAAACACCCAACAGGAAAATAAAACAAAAATTATTTTTCAGTTTTAAACTATTATTTATTTTAATTAAAATAAAATTTTTTTTTTTGTTTTAAAAAAATCTTTAATAATAAATAGAGCTGAAAG
>SEYY01015141.1:0-15000 GCA_009176605.1 Armadillidium nasatum | reverse complement strand
TATATATAAATATATATATATAATATATATATAATATCTATATATATATATACTCTGCAAAATTGCCCTGACGAGTAGTTGGGACAAGTGTCAAAAATGTCACAACAAATTTTTTAATTATTTTCCTATTAAAAAATAAATCGGTGAAGCGACTTTCTTATGCTTAACATGTCTTTTCTCTATTGAAAATTTTACTGTGACATTTTTGCCGCTTGTCACAACGATTCGTTAGGACAATTTTTGCAGAGTATGTATAAATGTACGAGAATTCTTTATAGTTATACAATAAAGAGAAATATCTTTCTGAGTGAAATCCCGACTCCCTTATTCAGTTGATAACCACAAAAAAAAACAAAAAAACAAATCAATTATAAAAGCCTAAAACAAAATTAAAACTTAGTTTCTAAATACATGACGAGACAATAATGTTTTAAAATTCCTACAAACCACCATGATCTCATTTTTAAAATATTAATTTTTCATTAAATATATTAATTGTTAATGTATCGAAGTTAAAGGATCTTTTTAGTTCGTTTTAGGAAATGAAAAAAGATTCAAAAAAATATCTAATATTAATCTAAAAGACACTTTATATATTCGTGCCATGATCATCTGTTTTCTTATGGCTACTAAGAACTAAATTTAAATAGTTCAATCTCACAAAAAAAAATAATATATATATAAATAAAAACAAAATACTAGTTTCTTTTCTTTTTTTAAACTCACTCGTTTCTCCTGTGTGGAGCATTATGGGGAGTATAAGATGAAGGAGCTGCGTTGAAAACAGCATATTTTTTTTGACTCAGTTAAGGAAACAAAAAATTAAAGATTAGTTACTTTAAGGCCATCGTTCTAACATTACCATCTGTTGTTGAAGAGTGGATATAAATAACGGTAAAGAGAAGGTTATTAGTAAAGTGTTGAAAGAGAATTCTTGATAGAACCTTGAAGAGCATCATTATTTTTAGATTTAAAGGATGAACGGTGGCCATTATAACTGCGTGGCAGACCCTTTCAAAGCTTTCGAAATGTACTGCGGCACTGTAAAACATTTGCAAAGATGCCGAAGGGCAGAGGAGCAAAAGTCAGAGAGAAGGGAAAGAAGATTTCGAGCTCAGCATTCCTTACATAAATCATACTGGGGAAGTCTTGAAATCATGGCTTTGTGCCAGACTATACTGAAGACTATTCACATGTCCAGAGGTGCTACAAAATATAAACCTAATTGTCTAGGAGCAGAGGACAAAGAGTTAGAGAGAAGGAAACAAGGAAGGGTTGAAGTGAAGATAGTGATGAAACACTACCTGGAGGAACACACAAATATTGAGGACCACATGATTGATATCTTCAGAATCTTACGTCTTCTTATTGTTGAGCTGAGTGAAAGCAGAAATAGCATCTTTAGAAGAAATTCCTGCTGAGAACTTGAAGAGATTGAATAGAATATAGAGATAAAAAAATGATCGGAGGAACCCAGATGCCAAAAGGGCTTAGCAGTGTAAAAAGAAGTATAAAAGTTAAGAAATGATGTAGTATGTTGGATTCATCTCCAAGACGACTGTGGATACGGATAGAAAGTTTCACCATCCATTCAAGGTTATTCTAAATAAAGAAATGGAAGACGAGATTACCAGATGGATTTTTCAGAACTAGAAGGAAATTACTCAGAGGATGTTCATGGAGAAAGGAGGAGAAGAGAGAATTTGAAGTTTAGATAATCGAAGAATTAATGATACTCAGTAGAATTTTGTGATTCATAGAGAAAAAACACGAATTTTGTTGTAGATTGTTAGGAAACCCTAAGTCATAGAGTAATGAATAGAAAATACTCCTTACAGATACACAACAACAGACAACATTTTTGCATACATAAACGCAATGTCCCCTTTCTGCTGAAAATTGAGTATAGACACAGTAAAGGGGAAGAAAAGAATATATTATAATACCAAATCTTCTTTAATAAGAACAAGAAAAGAGGTTTATAGTTTAAAACAAAGTGGAATTTAGAATAAAAACAAAGAATATTTCGGAAATTAATGAATTTAAAAAACCATGTAAAAGGTCAAACCTAAAGCAAGATAATTTTATTGTTTCGAATATATATATATATATATATATATATATATATATATATATATATATATATATATATATATATATATATATATATATATATATATATATATATATTTTATTTTTTTTTTTTTTTTTGTTTCATAATTTTATTATTTTAAATATTTAAAGATTTAATAAAACATTATTTAATATAATTACTATATATATATATAAAAAAAAAATATATATATATATATATATATATATATATATATATATATATATATATATATATATATATATATATATATATATATATATATATATATATATATATATATATATAATTCCATTAAAAAGATATATTTAAGAATTTCTAAAATAAGACTAGAAACAACCAATTGAATATTTTTCAACACTCGTTCGTCTCTGGAAAACATAGAAAAACATACCCTTTAAAAACACGAGATCTTGGAAAGCCCAAGTTTTTCGGTAATAATTTGAAGAGAGATAGACCCCTACAGAGTGCGAATACTAAAATCAATATTATATATATATATATATATATATATATATATATATATATATATATATATATATATATATATATATATATATATATATATATAATATACTCTTCGTCATATCTCCGCATGATGCAGGGTGGTGTCGGCTACAGAAATTATGCATATTCCTGCAAACTTTCGTGGCAAGAGAGGAAAACTGGTTATAATACAAAAAGAGGACTTAACCTCTCTGCGATACCTGTCAATACACTTCCTCCTCGGGTATTCGAACCCTGCACCTAGTGCATACAAGACAGACACGCTAACCATATGACTACAACGCCATATATATATATATATATATTATATATATATATATATATATATATATATATATATATATATATATATATATAATATATATATATATATATATATATATATATATATATATATATATTCTCCCAATTAATTGAATTCAGTGAATCGCTGTCAGGAAACACTGGATCTCTGTCAGCAAACACTAGCTATTCCTCTTCATTTAATGAAACCTAATACACTAAGTATATTAAGTCTCTTGTTCTTAAAAAGGTCATTCCAGCCAGCTTAATTCTTTGTTGGCACCTTTTGCCAAAGGATTAAAATTTTAAACTTATAATATATATATATATATATTATATATATATATATATATATATATATATATTATATATATATATATATATATATATATATATATATATATATTATATATATATATATATGCAATATCAGTGTAAAATCCAGTGGTGAAATACTATTATCCATCAAAGTTGGGAAACCCCAATTCATTAATCAAATTAGTGGCAGTTAAGTCCCAATAAGCAGTGTATGAAAATGTGAAAGTCGATTGAAATGAAGGAAAATGAAGACGGCAAACAATTCCATACTTTACATAAGTATAGAATGAGCATAGCTGTTTAGCTTGGGTTCAGAAAGCTGAACAGAAAATGGATGAGACTATGTGGAAATTCAAACTTCACGAGCTCTCAAGGAAAGATGAAGGTATTCGACTACAGAGTTCAGGAGAGCTGTGTCCATTGTAATAACCACAGTATAAGGAAAATTATGTAACAGTCCCAATGCTACAAGAGATTGGAGTGAATTAGTAAGAACAGAAGACTTGATAAGTCGAAAAGCCATGGAATCAGAATTACCAAGGCGAGCAATATGCGAGGACCCACCCTAGATATGCGATGTATTCTCCGTACAACTGTTAATGACCACTATGCACAGTAAGCAACTATTGTGTTTAAAAGAAGTTCTAAGGCGCCTCAGAACATTCAAGCTAGTTTTTTGAGAGATGCAATGTCATTTTTCTAGTTATGAAAACACGAGAAAAAAATACCAAGTATATTAAAAACAAAAGAACGTTTGAGTAGTATGTTTTCGAAGATGTTAATGATATTTGTAAGATCATATCGCGTAGATAGATGCAGGAACTTAATTTTTGATGCATTGAAAACCAATTATATTTTCTGTTTCCAACGCCAAGACTGAATTTAAAGAGAGTCTTCTTTAACCATGAAAGGAGTCGTCGGTATAAGAGTGGATAGGAAACGAAGTGACAAATAAGAGATCAGTAATGAAAGTAAAAGATTTGGGAAAAGAGCTGAAATAATAATTAACAACTATTGATAGATTTAAAGGATGAAGAATAGCAGTCTGCAGAATGTCCAACTTCTGCTTCAAGCAAGAGAAAAGTTAAGTTGATAAACAGAGACAAAACATTGTACCTGCGAAGAGCGCAAGTTTAAAAGCACAAGATTTAAAGACCGTATTAAGCTCAGAGAGAGAGCAAAAATAATATCTTTAGAAGAAAGAATTATTCAAGGCATAATTATTAATTGTGCCTAATAACAAAAATAAAATTTGAAGAAGCTCCAATATTAAGTCATAAAAGAGTTAGAGGAAGGAGGAGAAGAAGGTGAAATAACTCTTCTAGTGGAATTAGAAGCAAAGGTTTAAGAGAAAAACTCAACTAATGTATAACAGGAATTTTAGAAAAATTTAACTATAATCATTGACCATAATTTTGTATAGATCTATATATATATATATTGAAAAATCAAATATTTTCATATATTTTTGATTGTATTTATTGCTGTGAATATGTGTCAATTGAAGAAAAAGGAGATTCATTAACTATAATTCTCTCACTACACTTTTTAAAGGTGAAAAGTTCTAGAAAATTTTCTTCTAGATTCACTAGTTTTGGAGTAAAACAAAGTCTGAATCTGGTTATCATCTTGAATTCCGGATCCAACTATTGAAAATCCTCTTATTACCATTCCACATCCGAAACCAATTTACTTAGGAACAAGAAACATTCAAGTCCTACTCCAATTGGAAGTCACAGAAATTTACTGATTCCGTGATTCTGGAATCCAATTCCAATTGTGCAGCCTTGATTTAAGAAATCGAACCCAAGACTTTCTATCCACAGATCTAACACGTTAACATATGTGCTACTCAATAACTTATACCTCTGTTATCATTTCTGTATTTAAAAATTTGATTTCTTAATTTAAAGATATCCTTCTCATCATTAAAACAATAATATTTAAATATCATAATATTAAAATTATTTGTGCTTAATTAATAATATTTCTTCAGTATTTAATAATAAATAATATTTTAAAGTTAAATTAGCTCTAATTAACAATTGCCAAACTAATTGTAAATTTTCTTCCGTGTTATTTCCAATTGTGAGAAAAGAAAGTTATGTTCATATATTGTTGAACATCTGCAGAAAAGTGTGTTGTAAATAACGTTCTCGTAATTTTCCTTTCAACGTTTATCCAATTTTTTGTTTTAATTTTTTAACTAAGCTCCTTAACTCTCTCTCTCTCTCTCTCTCTCTCTCTCTCTCTCTCTCTCTCTCTCTCTCTCTCTCTCTCTCTCTCTCTCTCTCTCTCTCTCTCTCTCTCTCTCTCTCTCTCTTCTCTCTCTCTCTCTCTCTCTCTCTCTCTCTCTCTCTCTCTCTCTCTCTCTCTCTCTCTCTCTCTCTCTCTCTCTCTCTCTCTCTCTCTCTCTCTCTCTCTCTCTCTCTCTCTCTCTCTCTCTCTCTCTCTCTCTCTCTCTCTCTCTCTCTCTCTCTCTCTCTCTCTCTCTCTCTCTCTCTCTCTCTCTCTCTCTCTCTCTCTCTCTCTCTCTCTCTCTCTCTCTCTCTCTCTCTCTCTCTCTCTCTCTCTCTCTCATTCTCTATAAATATATATATATATATATATTATATATATATATATATATATAATATATATATATATATATATATATATATATATATATATATATATATATATATATATATATATATTATATATATATATATATATATATATTATATATATATATATATATATATATATATATATATATATATATATATATATATATATATATATAATATATATAATATATATAATAAAATAAAAAAAAAAAAAAAATAATAAATATATATATATATATATATATATATATATATATATATATATATATATATATATATATATATATATATATATATATATATATATATATATATATATATATATATATATATATATATATATATATATATATATATATATATATATATATATATATATATATATATATATATTATTGGAATTGTAGATGTTTGAACGACCTGAAAGCTATGGAGAATTAGCTTTGCAATTTCCAATATAGCAAGTACGAATTTATACTTTAGCCCGAATTTTACTTTTTAACTTTTAAATATTTATAGTGTAAATATTTAAAGAACTCGAATGTCAGCTCAGAGTTCCAGAGAAATTAAACTTAAAAAGAAAACACACCTTGTTAAGATGACACAATTTTGAAGTTGTTTTCTTGAAGAAATTTTGATCTCTTCAGTCTAAAGTTGAAAATAGTAATTTCCTTCTCCAGAATCCGAGCTAAGTAGTTTTAGTTCTATTAAAGGTAAAAAATCCAGTTACTGCGCTTATCCGTAATTCACAGCACTCCGAATTCACCCGGGCAAATAATAATTTAACGAACGCGTGTTGAATACAAAATACGCTTAAAACTAGCTCTCACCGATAATAGTTTAAATCAAGTCAAGTTACAAAAACGAATTCTTCTAAAAGCTTTAAATTTTCTTTAAGACGAATACTACGAATAGCAAGAAATTTATCACTTTAAGAATTTAACGAAAAATGTGCGATGATAAAAAAGCTTTACGAAATAGTTTTGACGACAACGAAAAATTGTAACAACGCAAGCAATTTTTAACACAACACTTCACACAAAATTCAAAAAGGCGATTGAACGAAATTTTTTAATACGCACTTTTCAAAAAAGGGATTTTGAAACGACGTATTTCAAAGGTGAATTCTTTAAAGTCATATTTCACTGAAACCAGAGCCAACAAACGATAATTCTAAAAATATATATATATATATATTACAGATCGCCACCATTCTCAGGCAGAGCCCTTTTCAAGGAAGGGGCACACACAAGGGGAAGAAAACACAATCAAACACAGACCTAATGAACACCCCTCAGGTGGGCACAGACTGAGCCTTGAGAGGGATATTTTATATATATATATATATATATATATATATATATATATATATATATATATATATATATATATATATATATATATATATATATATATATATATATATATATGTATATAGGGAAGACGAAGCTCTGTCCAAAGCAATGAAAGTACTCCCCACTAGGCATATCCAGCGGGGTAATAGGGTTGGGCAAGACCATTCCGTTTCACTCAGTTGCCCTTTTCTTTTCGCGTTTCACATTCTCAGAGAGTCTCTAATGTACATTGGAGTGTATATGTTTCCACAATCCCCCTTCTTCCCCACCCTTTCCATGTACCCACAAATTTACAAGCTCTAACTCGTACATTACCTTTAAATAACAAAAAACATCCAATCAAAAAGCTGCCTCGGAGCCGCTTTGAAGGGTAGCGTCCAAATAATGCCCCTCATCAACCCCTTCTTCATTCACCACTTGGGAGTTGGTGGCCTCCGGTGATGGAGTTCGTGCACCAAGACCTTTATGTCGGCTTGCCCTGGTGCGCGGTCTTTTTTTTCATTAATTTCTAAATCAGTCACAGTCTGCTTTCTAATTTCCATTTTGTCGAACACTTTCTCTGTTTCTCTAGACCTCATCTCTTGTTCTTAATTGAAACTCAGTTGTTTGAGTGCTCTGACAGCAAACCCTATTCTGTTTCCTCCTACTCTCACTATCCTCAATTTTCAGCCAAAGGAGGATGTTGCGCATATATGCGCAATGATGTTGTCTGTTCTCGTGTCTCTTATTTTGGAGTCTTCTGAATTTGATTTTTAAGCTTTGTTTCAACTCTATAACTAAATTCATTTGTTCTGTCTACTCACTTTCTAGCTCTACAGACTATAAAAAAAATTCTTTGACCATCTTAACTCCAAAATATAAAATATTTTTAGATGATTTCAATATTCACCCCGCCAATGACTCTTATCTAGTTCTCATGATGAAGATGGTAAACTCGCCTTCGACTTTTCTATATAGAATAACCTTGAGCAGTTGGTGCATTTCCTTACTCATATCCTTGACAGTTTTGGTGATGAATCCAACACATTAGATCTTTTCTTCACTTTTTCTTTACCTAACAATCCTTGGTTTAACTCTGCTTGTTATCGTGCTATTCGCAGTAGTTACGCTACATTCAGAGATTAGAGACGTCTTAAAACCCCACAAACTCATGCAACTAATATTTCATTTCGGAATTGTATAAAATCTATTTTCCGCAACATCAAAATATTAGTTTTCCGGCATAAATGCAATAATATTTCTGAATCTTCTTACTCATTACTTCTTACTCTTCTGGCATTTTGCAAAAAAAAAAAAAATCAACTCTTTGTTTTGCTTTTGTCTCTCCTCTAATACCTTCTAACGGTACAACTGCCGTTATACCATCCTCTAAGTAGACCATTTACTCAAACCTTTGCCTTTAATTCAACCTAAGACGATTCCGAAGCAGTTCCTACTCCTTTATCTCGATCCAACTCATTTATGCCTAAACTTATAATTTCATCTAAACATATCATATCTTTCTTTCTGGTCTTAATTCTAGGAAGGCGTAAGGTCCTGATGGTATCCCAACTGTGGTTCCCAAAACTTGTGCTTCCGAGATTGCACTCTGCCTTAATAAATTATTTCGTCTTTCGCTTTCTACTTCAACCTTCCCTTTTTGATGGAAACGTGCGCTCTCTTCCCCTTCAACCATCTAGCTAATCCCATTTCTTTAGCGTCCATTCTTTTTAAAGTTTTCGAATCTATTCTTAACAGGGAAATTTGAAAACATCTCAATTGTTCTAATCCTATGATAGCCAATATGACTTTCGTAAAAATATACTCCACTGGGATTTTCTTTCCCTTCTCTCTGACTCTTGGCCTTCCGCTCTTCGGCATTTCGTTGAATCTTATGCTGTCTCGCAGAACATATCGAAAGTTTTTGATAGAGTCTGGCTCAAAGCTTTAATTTTTAAGCTTCCCTCTTTCGGAATCTATCGTTCTCTCTGATTTCCTTTCTGGTCGTTCTATAGCATATATTGTAAATGGCCACCGCTCATTCTCTAAATCTATAAATAATGGCGTTCCTCAAGGATCTGTCCTACCCCAGCACTTTTTCTACTTTTTATTAATGACCTCTATTTTACTTGAACTCCTATCTTCTCCTATGTCGATGACTTCACCCTTCGATACTCCTTAAAATTTAAAAGACACCCCTCCCAACAGCTATTAACAGACGCAAGGAGGATATCCTTGAAGCAATTGACCTTGTATTTCATATTGGGGAAGAGAAAACATGGTCGTTTTCAATGCCTCAAAAACTCAGAGTCTCCATCTCTCTACTCGAAAATAACCTCCACACAACTATGATATCTTCTTCCACACAACTATGATATCTTCTATGATATCTTCGAAAACACACTACTCAAACCTTCATCTCTCCTTGATATTCTTGGTTTTTTTTTTTTCTTCTCGAGATCTTTCTTGGAAAGACAACATTATTTCTCTATCTAAACAAGCTTCTATGAGGTAAGATGTTCAGAATCTCTTCGTTCTATCCTAGTTGCTTGCTCTTTATAGAGTTGTTGTTCGTCCCTGGATTAAGTACACATCACACATCTTTGGTAGTTCCATACATACAGCTCTCCTTTAAAAGGTGGGGTCTAGGGCTTTTCGTCTTACCAACTCCTCCGTTCTCTCTAATTCTTTTCAGTCTCTTTCTGCCCGTCGAATTGCTGAGTCACTCTCTCTATACTATCCTTTTACTATGGACACTTCTCTTCGGAACTTTCCCGTGCGACATAACTTTCAACAAAGTTTCATCCTTTCACTTTCCAACTCTCTGACCCCAGACTAAGCCTTTATGATCAATCTTTAATGTACTCTATCATTAAAGTATGGAACACACTCCCTTTATCTAACTTCCAAAGATCCTATGACTTTCACACCTTCAAACGCCGTGTTTTGGGACACATCAGCCTTTAACTCGACCAGATTCCCAGTTTTATTTACCTAACTTTGGTGGAAATTCAAGTGGGCTTCTGACCTTTCCCCACCAGAGGTGATAATATATATATATATATATATATATATATATATATATATATATATATATATATATATATATATATATATATATATATATATATATATATATATATATATATATATATATATATATTATATATATATATATATATATATTGGAGTTTGAAGACAAAGATAATTTCGGAAGGCAGCGTCTTTGAAGGGGGGAATAGCATGAAAACAAGCCGAGTTAAACCAAGGTTTATCAGTTTTAGTTGAAGGAAAAGAAAATGGAATATTTGTCTCCTGTCAGGGAAAATCATATCAATTTATGCTCATTTCTTAGGTTTCCACCATTTCTTAGTATATTAATGAAATAAGGATATATCTTTATTTAAGTGTTTTTTTTTTCTTTGGTAACGTAAAATATCAATTACCTGTGGTTACAATTGTGATATCTTAAACTCTCGGTTATCCTCATTGGCATTTGCGAATACTGAAAATAAGCTTCCCATCCTCATTGCATTTGCATCTGCATCCTCATCCGCATATATTAAAAATTAACGTATAGTCCATAGTCCGATAGTAGTATAGCTTGTGCTTTCTCAGGGTGCCAGATTTAGCTACTTTTCAAAAATCTGGCAACCTAAGCCAAAACGGGATTTTGATTTGCAAAGCAAATCACTCAGCTCAAATTGACCTCACGCTCTTTCCTGACACCATTTTGGGGGGTTCAACCCATTGAAATTGGCCTCAAGTCTGGGGAAGGGGCCCCCGCGGGGCTTCAGATAGTCCTCAGAAGTATTCATTTATGTTCAGCTTCCAGTAAATTTTTTTTCCTTTTTTTAAGATTTTAAGTAAGAAAAAGCCAGAGGGCCTGCACGATTCCCACCAGGGAAAAGAAAAGAACTTTCAACCTTATAAAAGTTTTTTAATTAATGAGAGAAACAAGATTATTTAAGTATATATATATATATATATATATATATATATATATATATATATATATATATATATATATATATATATATATATATATATATATATATATATATATATATATATATATATATGACTGAAGAGCAAAATTAACGCATCGCTGGAACAAAAATCAATAGGAGGGTACTGAAACATACAAAACGTGTAGTAACACTGATAATATGCAGCAGAAGGTTATACATAATGGGGATATTTTAGTGTCCTACCGTGGGAACCCCCGGAATCCTGGGACCTTGGGACCCTGGGACCATGGAACCCTGGGACACCATTGCATACATAAGTAGGGTGTATGTGCATGCCACCTGTCCCTGGCCGTCAGTACCTTGTGTGGCCTCCCCTTGCTCGTATGACAACTAAACACCGTTGGTGCATGCTGGAGATGTAGTCCTGGATAGTTTCCTGTGGTAGTTCCTCCCATAGGCTAAAACCTTTTATCGCAAGTCGTTAAGGCTGTGTGGCTGGTGCTGTAGCCGTCGCTGCCGCCTTTTCAGTGTGTCCCACAGATGCTTGAATTTACGAGGGTCAATCCAATGTTCGAATCCCTATCGTGTTGATATAATTATCAAAACATATGACTACGTGGGGTCTGGCGTTATCCTGCATGAGAACGAAGGCTTCACCAATGAAGGGGTCAAATGTTACGACGTACGGTTCGAGTATGTCCGTTTTGTTTCTTTGCTCGGTTAGGTACTTAGGTACCCTGCATCGAAGACTTGTAACTCCGTCAGGAATGGAAACATATACCACCCTAAATCATAACGGACCCACCACCGAAGGTTAGTATCTCTTGCATTATGCATGCCGCATAGCGTTCATGAAGCCTCCGATAAACCCTGGAACGTCCATCGGAGCTGTTCAGATTGAATCGGAACTCGTCCGTAAATAGGATACTTACCAAATCCTGGGGCCGCCTATACAGGTATTGTTGTGCGAAAGCCAACCTTAAACTTCGATGTTCTCTGGTGAGCGTGAGTCTTCTTGCCGTCCTCCGTGGGTAGTATCTATGTTCCTCAAGTCGACGTTGAATGGTATTCGTGATAACAAGGGTCTGATGGACAGCCTGCAGATCGGCACGATTGTTACATGGTGTTGCATGTTGAACGTATATATCGTATATGTTAATTAATCGCATATATCTCTCCTTTACTGCCGTTGTTACTTGTGGCCTATCTTGGGTAGGCCGCCTAGTATAAGCATGTATCAACTCGTACCTTTGTAGGACCCTTCTGATTGTTGTATGGAGTTGGCGTTTGCAGTACCCTTCTACTACCAGTGTTGTGATTGCCACGCAGTTATCTCTCATGGCAAATTCCGTCGTAACCTCTCCATATTACCTGCACAAACGTTAAAGGTTGAATACTCTCTATATCCGGCATACCCGTGATGCTACCTCTCTTACCACGTCACTCACCGAATTTGGATGGTTTGCCCCTTTACCCTATTTCGTCGATATCGCACCTACGCTCATCGATGATAAACTGCATTATTTGGATAGGTACGGGCACACACCTTCCACACACAGACATTCCCATTAACCTACAATGTCGTAGGGTCCTCAAAACTGAAAAATTGCAGATGATGCGTTAATGTTGTTCTTTAGTTTTCATATATATATATTATATATATATATATATATATATATATACTATATATATATATATATATATATATATATATATACTATATATATATATATATATATATATATATATATATATATATATATATATATATATATATAATATATATATATATATATATATATATATATATATATATATATATATATATATATATATATATTATATATATATATATATATATATATATATATATATATATATATATATATATATATATATATATATATATATATATAAATTATTTAATAATTTAAAATTAAAAATTTATAATATAATAAAAAGATTAAATTTATTAAATTTGATAATTTAAAATTTAATGTAAATTAAATAATTATTAATTAATTAATTAAAATCTTATAATTTTTTTAATATAATAATTAATTTTTTATTGACAATTTATTAAAAATAATAATCTCCCAAAAAAAAAAAAAAAAAAAAAAAACTTGGAAGTTTATTTATATATTTATTTATTTTTTGGTAGATAAATGAGGGAATTGAGTTTTTGAAGCATTGAAGAAGAATCATTATTTCTTTGTATTATTTTAATATTGGTCTGAAAAAAGAACAAAAAATCGTTCAAAAACAACTTCTTCAAGTGAAGCTGCGTTACCGAAGTCTTCTATTAACATTTAAGTAATTGGAAATTTAGAAAAAAAAAAGAAAAAAAAAAAATAATTAGTAGAAACCATTGTAATGACCCGAGGAAACCATTCATTTTTATTTTTATTTTTTTTTTATTTTTTTTTTTTCAAAAAAAAAAAAAAAAAAAAAAAAAAAAAAAAAAAAAAAAAAAAAAAAAAAAAAAAAAAAAAAAAAAAAAAAAAAAAAAAAAAAAAAACTTTTTTTTTTTTTTTTTTTTTTTTTTTTTTTTTTTTTATTTTTTTTTTTTTTTTTAAAACCAGAAATTTAATTCATTAGTTAGTTTAAATAGTTAGAAAAGGACTAATATTTAATATATTAATATATTTAAATTATCTTAAAGATAATTTAAGTAGTAATAATAACAACACTAGTGGAAAAAGTTTCTAATTTAAAAAGGATAATTATGACAATAATAATAGTGTTTATATAAATAATATTAATATTAATAATAATAATAATAATAATAATAATAATAATAATAATAATAATAATAATAATAATAATAATAATAATAATAATAATAATGAAATGAAGAAAAATTAAATAATAAAATGATTTTAAAACTAACTATAATAAATGAATCTCTCATAATAATAATAATAATAATAATAATAATAATAAAAATATTAAAACTGATAACGATATTCGTAAAAAGAGAATAGAAAATACTAACAATAACTACAATAATAATGATAACTACAATAATAATAAATATAAAATAATACTACTATTAATAGACTAATAATTATAAATTGCCAAAAGTGTTATTGTATAATATTTATTATCGTTATAAATAATAATATACCAAGTAGTAGAATTGCCATATTACCAAACCCTTGAATGAGAAGAAAGAGGAAAGAGAAAGTACATAGTCAGAGATTGAGAGGTTTATAAAAGAGGTGGCAGTAGAGGTGTTGGAAGAAGAATGGAAAGGTGGTGGAAGAAAAAGCACACACCAAGGTGTACGGAGAAACTGAAAAGAGTAATAAAATAGAAGACCAAAAGGATGAGGAAATAGTTGAGAAGGAGAACTTCGTAATTTGGAAAGGAATATGTGCTGGCCATAAATGAAGCTAAGGCAGTGAAGAGAAGAACTGAGAGAGAGAGAGAGAGAGAGAGAGAGAGAGAGAGAGAGAGAGAGAGAGAGAGAGAGAGAGAGAGAAGAGAGAGAGAGAGAGAGAGAGAGAGAGAGAGAGAGAGGGAGGATATTTGAGAAGAGGTTGGATTAAGACCTCAGAGGGAATAGGTAATTAATAAATGGACTGACAAAATCATACAGAGAAAATAGTACTAAAGTGAAGAACAAAAAATGCAGATGATGAAGTATTTATGACATGAAGAGAAATTAACGAAAAATGAACAGAGTATTTGAATATTTTTGAATGTGGAACATGAAGAAAATCAAGAGGTGAGAATGGGAGAGAAGGGGAAACGAGTTTTCGGAAGAAGAGGAGTTCATGAAGAAAGAGTCTGATTTAGTCTTTGCAAAAATGAAAACGGGTAAGGCTCCCAGAGATGATAGAATAGGAACAGAGCTGATAAAA